>SJYC01122314.1:0-12979 GCA_006408675.1 Madoqua kirkii | reverse complement strand
GTGTGTGTGTGTGTGTGGTGTGTGTGTGGTGTGTGTGTGGGTGGTGTGTGGTGTGTGTGGTGTGTGTGTATGTGTGGTGTGTGTGTGGTGTGTGTGTGGTGTGTGGTGTGTGTGTGTGTGTGTGTGCGCGCGTGCGTGCTCATTGTCCTTCTCCTATGGGCGTGAGAGTCCCATCTCCGTCCGCTCCTAGGATGGTTGCTGGCACAGCAGACACCCAGTGTGTGTTGCGTGCGTGAGCACACAAGTGCTGCAGGGCCTGAGGTGGGAGAGCACGCCGCCCTGCTGTCCTCGCCGCAGTCACTGCACGCTGCCTGTCGTCCCCCGCGCATCCTGCCCGTCCAGGAGCGCGCCTGCTCCGCTGCCTGTGCCCAGCCTGGCTCTCTGCCCGCGGTAGGCGTCTTATAAATAAAATACTGGTTGCTTTAGTGCCGGGGTCCAGCCCCAGTGGATCCAGGGTGATTCGAAGGTGGGGACGGAGTAAGCGTCCTAGAAAAAATGCTATTTAATTACAGATATATAGAGAGATTAGAAACGGATAGTGTAGTAGGAAAATTAATGTTTCCTAAGTTGAAACACTCTTGTCACGCCCAGGAATTTTTATTAACTGGAGCTGCAAGTTAACTCCTTCTCTGAGAGAAATGGTTATGGGGGAGAAACCCCATAAAGTACTCTGGTTTTGGGGTAGATGCTCGGGAACAGGGGGTTTCCTGAGGCTTGATCACGCCTTTGCATATGCCAAGCTTCTTTCCTCATGACCTTTGCCATGGGTGGAGTTCCTCACGCTGGCCCCCAGCACTTTAGTGAAATGGCAGCAGCTAATTAAGGCAAACAATTCTCTCTGTATTTAGAATCTTGTAGGAAAAAGGTTTTAATATCCATTTTAGATGTCAAGATTTATACCAGTTTTGGGGGGGACTCATGGTTTAAATCAATTACTGACAAGATAGCTTAGTTTTAGGACTAAAATGGCATAGAAAAATCATTGTCTGGGTGCTGGCAGCTATTGTCTTTTGCTTCTCCTGAAATGATTCTGGCTTTCATGATTTTTCTCTCCACAGATACTAATTGACAAAACTTCTGTTCACTATAGCAATAAGAATTTTTTATGTCAGATCTATAAAGCTTTGACTCAGAAGTTAAATAATTGGTTTATTCTCATTCAAAACTCTTTGCATAGTGATTGATTTCAGTTTGATTCAAAGTTTTTATAAGCCTATCTTGGTTAAATTTTCTTTTGCTCAACTATAGATTCTTGGGCTTAAGTCAGTCATTTCTTTTAAATAACAAATGAACCAGAGCAGAGAAGATAACATTTTAATTTCTAGTGAAATTAATTAAAATGACATTTGATTAAGAAATGTTACATATCACATAACTTAAATTTTCTTGAAAGTGTTTTTATTTTCAACCAGACTAATGACTAAAATGTCGATGGTAGAAATTGACGTGGGGATACATTTCCTGGAAAGGAAGGCTTTTTGGTGGGAAGCTTTGAACCTGCTGGAGCCTCATGGTGATAATCCTGGATGACTAAATGGAAGCATCCTGTTCTCGGGTCCTTTGCAGAGTCAGTGAGAACAAGATTGGAACAATGATTATCACTGGGAGAGGTGTAGATGCCCAGCGGGGACCTCGACTCTGTGGGGTCTTTCACAGGAATGATGCTCAAGGCTGAACAAGATAGAGATTGTCCCATCAGCGTTGACGTTTTAGGGTTTATTTCCCTGACCCCTGCTTCCTACCCCCTTCCTCCTGGCCACTAGAGTAATAGTGAGGGGGACAGTGAGCGTGGAGCCGCTGCCCTGGAGGTGCTCGTGTGTCGCAGGGGGGCATTCTGCCTCTGGACACCAGCTCGTTACATATAAGGAGAGGAGTTGTGGAGCTGTCCGGTGACAGTCACACGTGCTGACGGGGCTCCGAAAGTGATACCAAGAAGGTGGCCCGTCAGGTTTAAGGGAGATGCTCACGTGAGGTGCCCAGAGGGTCTGCTGAACGCGAGGATGGCTGCCTGGCCCGCATCAGAGCCACGGCGCGGCGGCGATGGCTGTCTGCACTCGAGGTGGGGGCCCCGTGGGACTTCCTTTCCCACTGCTTGGGAAAAAAGTATCTGTCCGGGCAAGTTTTTGTTACTGTAGTCATTTTGATGACTTTAAATGTGAAATCTCTTGGGTTGGTTTGTTTGTTGTTCTTGATACGGGGCTCCGAAAGTGATACCAAGAAGGTGGCCCATCAGGTTTAAGGGAGATGCTCACGTGAGGTGCCCAGAGGGTCTGCTGAACGCGAGGATGGCTGCCTGGCCCGCATCAGAGCCACGGCGCGGCGCCGATGGCTGTCTGCACTCGAGGTGGGGGCCCCGTGGGACTTCCTTTCCCACTGCTTGGGAAAAAAGTATCTGTCCGGGCAAGTTTTTGTTACTGTAGTCATTTTGATGACTTTAAATGTGAAATCTCTTGGGTTGGTTTGTTTGTTGTTCTTGAGAGGACTGGAAAGCAAACACTGCTAACGCCATGTGGAGCTGCCAGAAAAAAAAAAAAAAGCCAACACTGCTAACACCGTGCGGAGCTGCCGGAGCACGTCTGGTGGGGTCAGTCGCTCAGTTGTGTCCAACTCTTTGCAGCCCCACGGACCGCAGCACACTAGTCCTCCCTGTTCAGCTCCCAGAGTCCACCCAGACCCCTATCTATCGAGTCAGTGATGCCATCCAGCCCCCTCATCCTCTGTCATCTCCTTCTCCTCCCGCCTTCAATCTTTCCCAGCACCGGGGTCTTTTCCAGTGAGTCCTTTCTTCATATCAGGTGGCCAAACTGTTGTAGCTTCAGCTTAAGCATCAGTCCATCCATTGAGTATTCAGGACTGATTTCCTTTCAGATGGACTGGTTGGATCTCCTTGCAGTCCATGGAACTCTCAAGAGTCTTCAACACCACAATTCAAAAGCATCAGTTCTTCAGTGCTCAGCCTTCTTTATGGTCCAGCTGTCACATCCATACATGATTACTGCAAAAACCATAGCTTTGACTAGATGGACCTTGTCAGAAAAGTAATATCTCTGCTTTTTAATATGTTGTCTAGGTTAGTCATAGATTTTCTTCCAAGGAGCAAGGGTTCTTTTAATTTCATGGCTGCAGTCACCATCTGCAGTGATTTTCGAGCCCGAGAAAATAAACTCTGTCATTATTTCCATTGTTTCCCCATCTATTTGTCATGAAGTGATGGGACCAGATGCCACGATCTTAGTCTTAAGCCAGCTTTTTCACTCTCTTTCACCTTCATCAAGAGGCTCTTTAGATCTTCTTTACTTTCTGCCATAAGGGTGGTGTCATCTGCATATCTGAGGTTATTGATGTTTCTCCCGGCAGTCTTGACTCCAGCTTGTGCTTCATCCAGCCCAGTGTTTTGAATGATGTACTCTGCATATAAGTTAAATAAGCAGGGTGACAATATACAGCCTTGACATATTCCTTTCCCAGTTTGGAAGCAGTCCATTGTTTCATGTCCGGCTGTAATTGTTGCTTCTTGACCTGTGTACAGATTTGTGAGGAGGCAGGTAAGGTGGTCTGGTATTCCCATCTCTTGAAGAATTTTCCACACTTTGTTGTGATCCACACAGTCAAAGACTTTGGCATAGTCAATAAAGCAGAAATAGATGTTTTGGGGAACTCCCTCACTTTTTCAGTGATCCAGCAAATGTTGGCAATTTGATCTCTGGTTCCCTTGCTTTTACTAAATCCAGCTTGAACATCTGAAAGTTCTCGGTTCACGTACTGTTGAAGCCTCACTTGGAGAATTTTGAGCATTACTTTCCTAGTGTGTGAGGTGACTGCAATTGTGCGGTGGTTTGAGCATTCATTGGCATTGCTTTTCTTTGAGATTGGAATGAAAATTGACCTTTTCCAGTCCTGTGGCCACTGCTGAGTTTTCCAAATTTGCTGGCACATTGAGTGCAGCACTTTCACGGCATCATCTCTTAGGATTTGAAATAGGTTAACTGAAATTCCATGACCTCCACTAGCTTTGTTTGTAGTGATGCTTCCTAAGGCCTGCTTGACTTTGGACTCCAGGATGTCTGGCTCTATGTGAGTGATCACACCATCATGATTATCTGGGTCATGAAGATCTTTTTTGTACAGTTCTTCTGTATATTCTTGCCACCTCTTCTTAATATCTTCTGCTTCTGTTAGGTCCCTACCATATCTGTCCTTTATCAAGCCCATCTTTGCATGAAATGTTCCCTTGGTATCTCTAATTTTCTTGAAGAGATCTCTAGTTTCTTCTGTATATTCTTGCCACCTCTTCTTAATATCTTCTGCTTCTGTTAGGTCCCTACCATATCTGTCCTTTATCAAGCCCATCTTTGCATGAAATGTTCCCTTGGTATCTCTAATTTTCTTGAAGAGATCTCTAGACTTTCCCATTCTATTGTTTTTCTCTATTTCTTTGCACTGATCACTGAGAAAGACTGTCTTATCTCCTTGCTGTTCTTTGCAACTCTGCATTCAGATCCTTCCTCTTTTTCTTTGCCTTGTGCTTCTCTTCTTTTCACAGCTATTTGTAAGGCCTCCTCAGACAACCATTTTGCCTTTGCATTTCTTTTTCCTGAGGATGGTCTTGATCCCTGCTTCCTCCTACTATGTCACGAACCTCCGTCCATAGTTCTTCAGGCACTCTATCTATCAGATCTGATCCCTTGAATCTGTTTGTCGCTTCCACTGTATAATCATAAGGGGTTTTATTTAGGTAATATCCGAATTGTCTAATGGTTTTCCCTATTTAAATTCCCACAATTTAAGTCAGAACTTGGCAAGAAGAAGTTCATGATGTGAGCCACAGTCAGCTCCTGGTCTTGTTTTTGCTGATTGTAGAGTCTCTCCATCTTCGACTGCAAAGAATATAACAGTGTGATTTCGTGTTGACCATCTGGTGATGTCTGTGTGCAGAGTCAGCTCTTGTGTTGTGGGAGAGCGTGGTTTCCATGTCTGACAGGGTCACGTGGCCCATATGTTGCTAGGCTTCAGCTCCACACGAAATCTTACCACTCTGTATATTTCCATCCTTTCTCTCTCCTTCTCCCTGTTTTTCTTTACCCCATTCTTTCTCCTACAGTAATTTTCTCTCATTCATTTATATTGCATTGGTTGTTAATATAATAATTAATAAATTAGTCATCAACACCTGATTCTCATTATGTCAGGTCATTCTGAATAAACAAGGGTGACTAAAAAGAATGATCTCTTTGTTAATAGTTTCGCAGGTTTTTATCTAGATGAAATGGAAAGCTTTGCTGTTTAGGCAGTGGATAACTCAGGTGGGCTTAATGAGGGGCACCAAGGAGCCTGGCAGGAAGTTCTGACTTATGAAATAAGGGCATAAACCCAGTGGAGAAGATCTCAACTTAATGTGGTTTGCATCAGAATCTGCTAGAAATTCTCTTTTGTCTCATGTAGGCTGCAGAGAGAAAGCCAGACATAGATAGTCTGAAACCTCCCAACCTGCAAGAAACCAAGTGATGTTTGTAGTAGTAGCATATCATTTATTGTAACATTGGTTTATAGGTCACACAAACATGTGAACTTTCCTATAGCAGATTTATTTAATAACCCTGAGTGTATCATCGGGGTTATGGCTGAAAGGTTGCCTTTCTAGAGGCTGGTGAAAGCAATGGGAGCCTCACAGTGAATCTGTTGCCGAGCCCTCACTGCTGTAGAGCTGCTCTGAAGGTGTGTGAATCGTGGTCTTTGCCTGCGTCTTTGCCTTGTCCAGCCTGGCCAGCATCCAGAAGTGGTCATGTTCTTGGAGCTCTTCTGGCACTGAACCACAACTCTTACATAAACTTCTCTTCCTTTCTTGCTTAGGAGAACATAAATAGCACAGTGCTTGAATGCCCAAAGTACTTACATTCACGACAGTGCATTATTTGACAAGACTTTTCCTTAACGTGCTTCTGAGTCTGCGTCTTTTTTTTTTTTTAATCCTAAACTAGTTAAATAGTAAGGCTTATGCTTTTAATTCCAGAGTGAGCCTGTCTCCTCTGAAAGGCTGGGAGGGCACCGCGGTGGCAGCTCCTGTATCATACAGGCCAGGAGAGCAGCGTGGGTCTGACTGGGACAGTCACTTGGGGGCTTTTGACTTGACCTTCCCAGGCCCCTCTCCTTAAAAGTCTGATTCAGTAGATTTCAGTTCAGGTCTAAGGATCTAGGTTTCATCAAAGCTTCCCAAGCCATTCTGATGTCTGGTCAATCTGGGGGAAACACTGAAGGTCAGGAGACCTGATTTGGGTTTGAAGGAGTGCTAGTTTGCACATCATTACTTCTAAGATAGAGCTAATCTATCAGTTAGTATCCGACCATCTCACTGAAGTGTCCAGGGATTCCTCCAAGAGCACAGAACAAAGCCAGAGAGCTTTTTCTGAACGTGTCTTGACCTAGAAGGGACTTAATGCCTCTGAATCTGATAAAGCAGGTGTTTTCCTTTCTGTAAGAAGCTTTTATCTTTTATTCCTCAAAAGTGGTTTTGTCAGCAGTCCTGACCTAGATTATGAAGTCCTTTGATCTTTGAGTCCATTTAAAGCTTCTTGTTGAAAATGTTCCCTCTCTCATCATGTTACTCTACAAGCTGCATTAAATTTCAATGCTGTTGAAGAATATTATTGCATATACTTTATTTAATCTTTCCTTAAAAAAGAATGTGGGATGGGTAAATTTTTAACTTAATATTTTTCACCTAATGTTTTTTGTCAGTCTCTTAATATTGCAGTGTCCGTCTGTTGCTTAATTTTTTTTCTCTGTTCATAGTCTGAATTGCAATGACATCTGCAGTTTGCTGCTGGCAAGATGCTCGCCACTCTTTGCTAACACCCTCTGTTCAATGCTAATCTGACATTCTGAATTTTAAGCTCTTTATCTTCTATAAATCTTGTCTTTTCACACAAATGGGTTGTCAAACCTTTTATTTGAGCCATCTATTAAAAAATATGCAAAATCAGAAGATATCAGTGAAATAGTCATTTCCAAAAATACAGTACAAAATGGAAATGTCCCCAAGTGGTGTTGATGATCACACGGCCTTTCCACATAAATTACGTGTTCATCTTAGTGCTTTTCTGGATCTGCTTGTACACCTCAGACATTATTGGTTAAGATTCTACTTAGTCACTGATTTAATTAATTGTATACGTCATCTACCATATGTATATTCCCCAGCCCTGGTAGATTTACTTAATGTTTGAATGTGCTGAAATGCATATCTATAACCACACACCATAGCAAAGACTGAAGTATTTTAAAATTATATTGAATATTTGTATACCATGTAAATGTGTGTAACTATTCTGTAACAGATGTAGTAGTTCTAGCTTTTGGAATAAAGTAAAGCGAAACATCTGGCAATGATTTTACCAAATTTAAAGGAAATAGATGATATAGATATGCTACCTGTGTTATTTTAAAGCCTTATTTATTTTGATTTTTTAAAAAAATCCTATCATTGGGTAGAACATAACTATATATTTTATATATAGAATAAAGAATTTTCATATAAGTTCTATATATAGAACTTATAGAACATAATTTTGGATTGGTACATTGCTTCAGTCTATTCAGATGGATAAATGAAACCATGAGAATATGATTGATAAACCTGAGGGAAAAGAGATAACGTTTGATGATGCACAAGATATATGAACATGCTAATCTGTCCACTTTAAGAGTTTTGTGGCAGATTGAGAAAGAGTCTTTGTATAAAGTAATCCCTTGCCTAGAATGTGGAAAATGCTCTCGAGACTTGCAGTTTAAAGCAGTGGAGAGGAGATGTTTCTAAACATGGAAGTTAGTGTTAAGTGGATACGGATTTCTTCTATTGCTTAGAGCTGAACTTGGTAATCTGCTGTGCATTGTCTAAACTTATTTATAAAGTATAGTGAAACCAAAGTATTAATATATTTTTACATTCCTTTCCTGTCTGAACCCTGCCTGCTGATTTAGTTAATACTGTGAGGATTGCAGATGTCTAACTGTTACGCATTCTTGTTTTATCTCGACAGGAAGAAGACCAGAAGGCAGTCAGTTACCCTTCGCTCCTCAGCCACATAACGTCTTCTTTCCTGAATCACCCTGTCTTCCCAATGACAGAAAAGGTCCCTGTGCCCACCCTTCAGCTGCTGGGTGGATTCTCTCCCTTAACGTCACCTTTGCCCTGCGACATTCACCTGGTTAATCTGAGGACAGTGCAGTCGAAGGTATATCCCCAAGTCTGTCCATGAGAAGCTGGCTTTTTGTATTGTGCTTGGAGTCGAGGTCAGGAGTAAGAGAGCTGGGCTTCGCTCTCCTCAGGGAGTGGTGGAGAGCACGTCACCTTCAGGCGGCATCGTTGTGCCTTCTGTCCGACTGTTGCTGCGGAGTTTAGAGAATGTCCTTAGACTTATTTTGTTCTCATGAAAGTCCTGTGTGGCAAGCAGATCGGGAAGAATCAGCTTCTGTTTACAGATAAAGAAGATGAAGCTGGCCTGAGGTCACATAACTAGTAGATGGTAGAATGAGGCCTGGAGATCGGCTCTGCTGGGGTTTGCCATTTGTTTCTGCCTATTAGCCAGTGTTTCTCAGGAGTCAGAGAGACAGAAAGCACAGTGTTCAATTATTTCTGTACCAGAGGCTTTGTATGTTTGTATCTGTTTCCTAAAAATATAAAAAAGTCCTAAAGTACTCCTAAAACTTAGCATTGAGAAACCAGCTATGTAGGAGAGGTATAAAGATATGTTAGAGGAAGTAACAAGGGAAGATTTTGTTAGGTACGGAATGTTAACTCTGATTGCTTGGTTTACCTATATGCCTAATTTTAAAGTCAGATTGCATTGAAAAAAAAAAAGATGAGAGGTTTGGCCTTTTTATGTTTTGTAGAGCTGTTTTGATATTGTGGGTTGACATACACTTAGCTAGAAATAATAAGTGGTTATGGATTCTGTGGGAAATACAAAAAAATTACCTGAGTGTGAAAAGAAGGGAGGGTTCATGTTCAAAGACAGCATAAGAGGGAGAAAATGTTTAGCTTAAGAGTAAAAAACTGAAGCGTATCAAATAAAGGAAGGATCAGTACATATGAATTTGGGCATTCGGTGCTTTGAAACTGGATGTCCACAGCAGGGAACGTAGGCCTGAGTGTGTAGGAGAATGCACGTGCCGAGTCATGATGAATGCAGGTGGGTGTTAGAGGCCTGTGCGTGTGCCTCTGTGTCACGAGTACACAGAAAGTCACGTGAGTGAGCTTCAGGGTTTGTTCCACGCCTGCTACGTGCCAATTATCACTAAAGGCACTAAGGGGCACAGCCGCGACCCAAGCAGACAAGAGCCCCTGCCTTTCTGAAGCTTAGATTCTAGTAAGAGGAGAAAAATGAAGATCAAAACTCAGAGAACACATGTTAGATGGTAATAAGCATTGTTTTGAAGGGGGAAAAGGAGGGAAGGGCACCTTCAGGAGGTGGTTTGAATAGGACGGTTGGAGAAGGCGTTGCAGAAGAGGTGATGAGGGAGTGGAAATCGGAAGGGAGTCAGGAGTAGGAGGCTTGGCGGACTTCTGGGGGTAGAGCCGTTGGGAAGGGCTCCCAGCTCACGGAAGGACTGAGGGCGGGAGGTGCGGGTCAGGCTGGAGGAGCCCTGAGGCCTGACTTCCCTTTGGCTCCTTGCTGCGTCCCCACTGAGAGCAGAGCCTGCACCCAGCAGGCGCTGCGTGACCCTCTGTTGAAAGAGTGCGTCTGGAGAGCGCCTCCTCTAGGATTTTGCTGTGGTCTTTGCGAGTCTGTTCTGACTCAGGGAAAGAACACACTCAGCCGGGCAGCCTCCCTAGGTGACTCCTGGGCTTGAGAGAAAGACAGGAGAGAGTGGAGACGGCAGGCTCTGAGCCCCCGGCGCGCCCTCTGGGCGGGGATGGTGGAGGGCACTAGCCAGCGGAAGGCGCCCGGGGCTTCCCGGCCCTCAGTGCCCGCTGTCCTTGGCCTCCCTTCTCGGGCAGCCTTTGCTGTGATGGTGTTCTGGAAGCAGCACCCGGCTGATCCTGTAGAGGCTTGTCCCTCTACAGGGTAGAGGTGGGGTGTCGAGCGCAGGGTTCTTCCCTCCAGGATTTTCGCTTGTTTTACCTCTTTGTCGTGGTTTTCCTGCTGTTGGCTGTCTTCTGTGATACAGATCTAATCACTTTTGTGGTTAAAAATTCCATTGCCAGGACTTTGCCCGTGGTCCAGCGGCTCAGACTCTGCACTCCAGTGCAGGGGCCCCGGCACACTGCGCCTGAGAGCCGCGTGTGGCGACTGGGATCCCCTGGCCACAGCCAGCCCCGTGCAGCCAAAATAAACCCCACTGCCTCCCAGGGGCGGCTTCCCTGGTGGCTCACACAGCAGAGACGCTGCCTACAGTGCGGGAGAACTGGGGTCGATCCCTGGGTTGAGAAGATCCCCTGGAGAAGGGAAAGGCTGCTCACTCCAGTATTCTGGCCTGGAGAATCCCATGGACAGAAGAGCCTGGAGGGCTACAGCCCATGGGGCCGCAGAGAGTCAGCCACGACCGAGCAGCGAGCACTTTCACTTGGCCCCGCTGGTTCGTAGCCGTGGGCCCTGCGGGCTGGCCCCCACTGGCTGCGGTCACGCGGCGTCCCGTTGCTCCTCTCACCTCTGGGCACACGGACTGCCTGTACCCCCGCTGCATGCCCGCGGACTCCGCTGCCATGTGTGAAATGGGCCTCGTGGCAGATAGGCCTGCGTCAGGTCTGGTGTGAGACACGGGTGAGGTGATGCTGTGAGAGCTTTGGAAGCAGAAGCTCTTTGTCAGCGCGCACTGTTGTCCTGACGGTACTTAGAGTGCATGCCAGCACAGGTGCAGACCGGGGCTTTAGCAGAGGACGTGAGCACCAGGGAGAGCAAAGGCGGGACGCCCAGGCACGAGCTGACGCCCGGCCACGTGGTCGGGACCAGCCGTTCGGGGCTGTGTCGCATCAGATGCCAGTTGGTTCCGATTTCTGCATCAGTCTTTGACTCTTAGCCCACATTTCTAAGTTTAAAAACTTGCCAGGAATCCAAAGGGATTCTTTAAAGGATTGCTCTCCATCCCCTAATCCCTGATAATGGGAAAGTGATCATTGAAGGTCGCTGATGTACATATTCATTCAAAGAAAACCTAACACTTAAAAGATATCCAGAGTAATTCCACGGTCATACAGGAAGAAAGACAAAAGTAACTCAGTCTGGAAGCCAGAGCTAGACAGTTTGGATTGGGTTCTTGTTTCTGGCATCTCCCAGCATGCAATAGTGCGCTCTTTGTTTAGAGACTGCAGTGCATTTTTCCCACTAAAATAATGTCACGAGAGATTGGCCTCCAGGCAAGACTGGAGGTCTGCCTTGGCCCATCACCTCACAGTATTCCCATGAGAAAAGTGTCTCCAGACCTCCGTAACATAACAGGGGCACATGGCCCTTTCTGCCTGACCCCTCCTTCCATAGCATAATGGGGGCCCCTCTGTGGCCTGCCCCCCAGGCCGCTGTCTGCAGGCTCCCCTTCCAGCCCTGGACTCCCACTCCTGGGAGAGGAAGGCACTGTGTACTCAAAGCTCAGAGAGCATGTGGAGCCTGGAGAGTCTGCTAACCCCCTGAGGTTAGCAGCTTTTCCAGCTAAAGTCCTCAAACTCATTGTGTCCAGGTGATACCAGGGAGATTATAGAGAAGACTTCCACAGATGTCTTCATCTCTGAGATTCTGATTGTAGATTTGGGGTGGAGAGCTTAGGAATTAGTAACTCTCCTAGTGACTGTAGAAATTGCTGTTACTGCATTTACTGAATTGGGAAAGTAAGGGTTAGATTAAATAATTAAAATTAAATTACCTACCTGTGAATGGCAGAATCAGGAGCCACAACCCACTCTTCTGAACCTGGGTGCTGACTGTGATCTCAGAGGGTCACATTAAGATTTACTAAATCTGTTCTCAAAGTCCAGCTTTCCAGAAAAACAAACAAAACAGCAACAAAAAAGGTCCAGTTTTCAAAAATTATTCTATATTGATAGATGAGCTTGTTTTTACATAGACCTGTCTGGCTTTTCTAGTTTATAGTTTTGCTTTTTTTTTAAATTAACTATGTCATATATTTGTAGTCAGATGAAGAGCAGAACAAACATCTCTTAAAACCCTGCCTCACGGCTCTGTGGCCCCGCGTGCTCCAGCCTCTGTTAAGGAATCTGAGTGTCAGCCCTCTCACCCTGTATATCTGGTGTCCAGCTCTCTTCTCCTCCTCACTCCCTTTTCTTGCGCCATCGACAGTCTGAGCTCTAAAGAAGCTTCTGTGGAGGTTTGGAACCTGCGGAGTAAGAGTGCCACTCAGGTGCACTAGCTGGGGAACCTCACCCTCGGGAGAGGGGGCGGCAGGGAGAGGAGAGCCTGGGAGAGAGGGCGCTGGGCGAGCCTCTCTGGAGGATGAGCCGCGGGTCAGGCTAGCGTGAAGCTCCGGCTGGAATGCGCGCTCTCCAGGGGTGAGGAGGGACCTAACCGAGCTGCTTAGCCGGGCGTCCTGGGGCCGTCCTGCCGTGACGCGCTGGGCGGAGATGTCTGCTCCCCTCTTTCCGCAGACTGCTCTCCCTGCTTCTCTATTCAGGTGTGTTTTTATGTCGTTTATCGGTAGATGTGAAGTGGAAAGTGTTAGTCATTCAGTCGTGTCCAGCTCTTCGTGGCCCGGTGGACTGGAGGCCCCCAAGCCCCCCTGTCCGTGGAATTCTCCAGATGAGGACCCTGGTGTGGGTGCCATTTCACCATCCGAGCTCCCAGGGAAGCCCTCATTCCTACACAGCTGTCTGTATCTCTCCTCTCTATCCGTATGTGTTAAATGTGACTCTTCATTATGCATGGGGTTTATTTTGGTTTGTGCTTAACTGTTTCTTACAGAGAATTAGCCAGTCATTTCTATGTCAGCACCACGTACTGAATAAAGTTTTCTCTCTCAGCTTGTTTCCACCACC
>SJYC01122313.1:0-43943 GCA_006408675.1 Madoqua kirkii | reverse complement strand
ATTTTGGTTTGTGCTTAACTGTTTCTTAAGAGAATTAGCCAGTCATTTCTATGTCAGCACCACGTACTGAATAAAGTTTTCTCTCTCAGCTTGTTTCCACCACCCTCTCCTTTTCTCGTAAGAGGCAGTTTAAGGTCTATACTTTATTTTGCCTTTCTTAAAAGAATTGATTGGCGCTTTATTGATCTCCCTAGTTTCTGGAAAGGTGAAAATTGTTGGGAAAAAAATGTTCTTTGTTGTACATATCTGAGGACAGCCATCCACCTTCCCTTTCTTTCTGTCATGCTACCTTGTTGATTAAAACAGGATAACTGTCATTGACATTTTAACAAGTGCCCTGGAAAATGCATTTCTACTGGTGATTTCCTGTCTCAGGACTTGTAACACAGTGTGAGATTTTCTAGCCTTGCCACCTGCCAGAATGCACTGAAATATGAGAGGTGTTTGGCATTGCCAATGAATCTGAGCAGCTGGGAGCCGTGGCGTCCTCTCCGAGAAGGGCGGGGTCACGCGCCCCTTGGAGGGCCCGGCCACAGTCGCGGCCCCTCTCTCCCTCAGGAGACAGTGTATCCACAGGCGCCGTGGACAGTTTGCAGCAGCAGAGGTTGTGAGCCCCACAGGAGCGGCTCCGCTCTCACGTTTGCAGAGTCCCATCCGCCGTGGGGAAGGGGCATCTGCCTGTTCCTTTGCTTAGAAAAGGCTGCCACATGTGGTGTCATTTTCAGAGTGGCCTTAAATCTTTTAAGATGAGATGAGTGGATGGCTGGGCAGGTTGTAAATGGGTAGAAATGATAACTTCTAAACCTTTCTTTCTGAATGTTTTAGTAAATCATGATTTTAGCTCTGTTGGAACCATTGGTTAAATACTCCCATTTTCCAGCCTGAGATCAGAAGCTGAAAAGTCTTCTTAATGATCTCCTTAAGTTGATAACCTTTTGTTGTATTAAGTGATCTCCTTAAGTTGATAACCTTTTGTTGTATTAAGTCAAAAGCGACCCTCCCACTTTCCCTCTAGGCGGAGAATGCCGCTGCGCCAGGCTTGGGGGCCGGGCCGCGGGGGCAAGGGCGCTGCCTCCGCTCGCTGCCCGGCGGTCTCAGAGCAGGCCCTGCGTCCTCCGACGCCAGTGCCCCACCGGTGGCCAGGCGGTGGCGAGAGTGTCGCCCGCGAGAGGCCCCATCTGGCTCCAGTGGATCGATGGTCCTCGGGCGTGTAGAGCAGCGCCCAGCAGGCAGTGAGCACGAGGTTTTAAGAAGGTTCTCAACCATGCTCATTCAGGCACCGGCAGCTTCACTGTTACTAACACTGAAATAAAAAGATGAGCACTCTCTTTTTAATTGGGGAAAGTTGAAGCTTATTGCCACAGTACATTTTGATGTAACTTTGATGTGTATTCCTTATATAGTTTATTGCTGATTTCTCAGGTCGCTCCAATAGGACGTACCTAAAGCCGCCTCCGTCCCAAGCGTTGCACCGAGTGCTTTCTGTGAGCTTGAGGAGGCTCTCGGGCAGCGCAAGGAGAGGCGGTGGCACCCGTGCCTCTTGCGTAGAAGAGGAAGGGGCACCACTCCCTGGGGGTGGCGGGAAGCCTTCGGGGTCGCGCAGCCAGGGAGTGCTGATGGGCGGAGGCGCGCCACGGGAGTCTTGACTCCAGAGCCCTGCTCACTGCCTTGCACTGCCCTCTGCCCGGGACGGTGCGGACAGCGCTGGGCAGTGCCCGGCTTGCTGTCTCCTTGCCTGCTTGGTGACGGTGGAACACTCGTGGAAGGATGCATCGCCCGTTGGTGCAGAAGGATCATGAAAAGCCAAAGTGGGTTGCTAGTATAGCTTCTGCGGGAGTGCGGAGGGAGCGTTTTGTGATCAGTGTCCCGTGCCTTTAGATATACCCGGTGTGTCCTTATGCCGCCTGGGCATAAGGGGCTGTGAGGGGCATAAGGGGCTGTGAGGGGAGGTGACTTCATCCCGGCAAAGCATTCTGCACAGCCCTGGCGCACGGTAAGTGCCCAACAACTGTTAGCCGCAGGTGCTGTTACTGTTACTGTTGCTGTGCTTGGCCCTTGACCGTTGAAGGGACTCTTCCCAAGTTCCCTGGTTCCCTGAATTTTCAAAGGTGAATGATGGCCTCAGTCCCTCTACTGGTTCCTGCTGGAGCCAAACCAGGCCTCCAGGCTAGCCCTCCCTGAGTCTGCTGACATCACTGTAGCCAGATCTTGCCGCCCAGCCTCCCCCCACGCACTGGAGAAGCTCTATGGGCCCTGCTTAGTCTAGAAACTTGGCGTTGGTGTTTCCTCCGAGGTGAGTTCTACAGTGGGTTTTCCCTGGCACAGCTTGGGAGCATCCACACAGTCATTCGGCCTCAACAGTGATCTGTTCCACAGACTGTCGTTTGACACTCACCCAGCACAGCGATGATGCAGTTTCAAGTTCGTAAGTTTTCTTCCCCATGCCCCCCCTTGTTGAGGTCTGCATTTCAGTAACGTGGTAATGAATGTAAAAAGAGTAACTGTTTACTCTCCGCGTGTGTGTGCTGTGACTGTCTGAGAGTAACTGGTTTCCTGCATTCATATTCAAGTTAAAATCGCAGGTTCCCTACTTTGAGAAACAGTTTTCTTAGAAATAAAATGTCTAGACAGATTTTGAAAAACTGCTGCTTTGCCTCAGGTATTTTTGCTTGAAAACTGATCCTTTCATGAATATTTGATTTTTAAAAACTTACACAAGATGAATGCCATTTTATTAGTCTTTTAGTCCTTGTGAAACAGTGCAGTTTTAGTCTTTAGAGAAAGTGGAACTCTTTTCCCATGAGTGTGAATTAATTTCTGTGCCTTTAATCTCCACTTTCTCACTGTAGGTTCACATCTCCTATCTAAAGTTAAGTCTCCGTGGCAGACTCCTGAAAGTGTCTCCCTTCCCACGTTTTTGGGTCATCTTCAGTCTGCTAAAGACCTTACACAGTCATTATTCCAAGGACAAATGTTTTGCAGGAATTTTCACAATGCCTGCTTATCAATGTTTCTTTTAAGGATGGTCTAGATCCCATGGACAGAGGAGCCTGGTGGGCTGCAGTCCATCAGGTCGCTAAGAGTCGGACATGATTGAGCGGCTTCACTTTCACTTTTCACTTTCATGCACTGGAGAAGGAAGTGGCAACCCACTCCAGGGTTCTTGCCTGGAGAATCCCAGGGATGGGGGAGCCTGGTGGGCTGCTGTCTATGGCGTCGCACAGAGTCAGACACGACTGAAGCGACTTAGCAGCAGCAGCAGCAGCGAGTTAAAGTGGCCAGATGCCAAGGGTCACAGTGGTGAGCGCTGTTGGAGCTGAGTTCAGAGGCTGTCTAGTCTGTGAGTTTGAGTCAGGGCTCTCAGGACTTTGATGAAGAGTTGTGGACGTATAATTCAGGACGATCCTGACTCCTTGGTCACAAAGCTGTGATGCCAATAAAATAAATTTGGGAATAAGAAGCTAAAAGAGAGTATTGTTTAACTTGTAACTGTTACGAAACAACCACTGTTTATCTGATGGATGGTGTGGGTATGAATAATGATATATTAAGGTCTTTCTCTGCTGCAGACCCTGGGCTAAGTCCTTATTATGCTGCCTCTTTTTATCTCTTTTTTTATGGTAAAGGAAAAACGGTTTTGCTGACGTCAGCAGCTAGTAAATTGCAGAAGCGGCCACAGATCTCAGGCAGTCTGACTCCCAGCCCAGGCGGCGGCCCTCTCGTTCCCGCAGTCCCTGCAGGAGCACAGCTGCCCTGGGAGCTGGGCTGCCTCGTGCTCTCAGCGGGCTAGCTCTCAGCGTGGCTCTGGAGGAGACGCACGCGGTGGCTCCACCTCGCAGACGAGGAGACCGCGCTCAGGAAGGATAAGGGAGTCCCAGGGCTTCAGAACTGGCATAGCTGTTACCCTTTTGTACACACTAAATACAGGGTTTTTTTAATGTTCTACTTTCATGCTATTAGGGACTATGAAATTGTTTGAAATTTCATTAGGAATCTTCATCATATTACTCCAACTTGCTGTGTGTATTATGTGGTCCTGTGATGACTCAGAGCCCCTTAAATGACGTTTTTCTCTTCCTTCAAAAAAATTTTTAGCAGTACCACTGCAAAATTCCAGTGTAAAATGTCGTAAAACAGATTATTCCAGCCAAGAGTCTGAGGTGAGGACAGATTTAAGGTGTTCAGTCACATTAAAATCAAACCAGTGTTGGGAATGCTGGCGGCTATTCAGAAAAGATGTCTCTGTAGCACATTGAAAAGTGTTACGCCCCCTAGTGACGCTGACCAAGACCTCCCTGGTGGCTCACACAGTGAAGAATCCACCTGCAATGCGGGAGACCTGGGTTCGGTCCCTTGGTTGGGAAGATCCCCTGGAGAACGGAATGGCTACCCACTCCAGTATTCTGGCCTGGAAAACTTCACGGACTGTATACAGTCCATGGGATTGCAGAGTCAGACACAGCCGAGCCACTTTCACTTTCAGCGTTGATCAAGAGCCTCGGCACATTCGTCTCTGTGGTCCATTTTAAAAAAAGAGTAAATGTGTCTATACAGTAAGTGTGCATTGCTTAACCTTTCCAAAGATTTTACTAATCCATTTTATTTATCGTAAACATTTCCTGGTTTAGAAAATGTAAAACTTATTAAATAGTTATGGTTTTAAATGTTCAAGGGCTTAAAGCATTCAAGGCATTGTTACTTGAATTGGGTGCAAGAAATTTTGCTGCAAGAAAGTGTATGCTGATCACTGTAGCTGACTTGTCATTTTCAGTGTTTTCCTTTTTGCCTGAGCAAGAAGAACAGCTTCTGTAATGTGAATTTAAACGATACCTCAAGCCAGTAAGTGTGGCTGGCTTAGCAAGTGATGAGCATAACTAATTCGATTTGAATGTCTCTTATATAAAAATCATGAACCAATACTTTAAAGATTAAAAATGTTAATGCAATTAACAAAAATTAGTATTGAGTGAAGAGGCATATTTCAGTTTTAAGATGGATGATACATCATTCAGTGGCCAGATAAGGACCAAATTCAGGTATACTTTATTCAATTGATGGATTTATTTATTAAAAGTAAGTGAAAATGAAACGCTTTATTTGAAGAAACTTTGACAAACCGGTATGTAACACGTGGACAAAAGATAGCCCATGTCCTTAGGAACCATGGAGGAAAGGAGGCTTGAGCGACTTGCTGAGGACTCAGCATGTCAGCTGAGCGCCTGGGGAGGGCGCTGTCGCCAGGGAGCGGGCAGGCTCCGCACCTGAAGTCCTTCAGATAGAGCGCATTCATGGCTGGGGACAGGGGCGTCGGGGGTGTGCATTGGGGCCAGAATCCACCCTCAGCGTCCCCGTGACGTCTTACTGTCTGCTCACTTGCAGGTGGATGGCAAGCCTTCCAGCGAGGCCGCCTTGATCCTCCACAGGAAGGGGCTTGACTGCCGCTTCCCGAGCAGAGACACCGGGCTGCTGTGTTCCACCACCCGGGGAAAGGTGAGCCTGTCCTTCCTGTTGAGTCAGTGTGCTCTGGATGCTTACTTTCTGCAAGAATCCTGAGAAGGAGCTGTCTCACTACCTCTCTGTGGACTCCTCACCGTATCTTCCAGTTTGCTCCAGTTTCCCTTCTTAAGGGAGCCCTGTCCTCCCTCCTTGTTGATAGCAGACTGCCCCGGCAGACAGGTGCATGCTTGAAGACAGGGCCTCGTCGAGTCTTAGGCTTTCCGTTTCCAACCCGCAACGCGGCTTCTTCCCTCCCCTCTATTCCCACCTCTCAGACGGCTCAGGTGTGAGCCAGTTCAGCGATGGCAACCCCAGGTCCTGTGAGGGGCTTCCCTGGTGGCCAGTCAGTAAAGAATCCACCTGCAGTGCAGGAGACCCGGCTTTGATCCCTCTGTGGGGAAGATCCCCTGGAGGAGGGCATGGCAACCCACCCCAGAATGCTTGCCTGGAAAATTCCATGGACAGAGGAGCCAGGAGTCGGACACGACTGAGCGACTGGCGCACACAAAGCGGGTGCGGGCTTGCGGTAGTGGCGGTGGGGACGCGAGACTGGCCGCCGAGGTGGCTCAGCCGCGGCCCTGGGGGCAGCTGGACTCCGCCCCAGCCCGGTGTCTCCCAGGGCGGATCTTCTGAGTGAGCAGGTGTCCACCCTGTGCAGCCCAGCGGGTCCTCAGGCTGAGTCCTGACCGCCAGCTGCGCCTTCTGGCTTCTCT
This sequence comes from Madoqua kirkii, assembly GCA_006408675.1. Taxonomy (NCBI): domain Eukaryota; kingdom Metazoa; phylum Chordata; class Mammalia; order Artiodactyla; family Bovidae; genus Madoqua; species Madoqua kirkii. The sequence continues at coordinate 37,734 of SJYC01122313.1, read as the reverse complement.
CCAAGCTGGCCTTGCTGGCGGCCCTGTCAGCCACTCTGGGAGGGAAGGCGACCCCCAGCCGTACGCCTCTGGCTCCGACAGGCTCTCTGCAGCGTCTTGGCAGGCCTCCCACCCCAAGTCAGCTGGCTGACCCACCCTTGAAGATTCATAGACGTGGTGTCAGACCCGCGGGGTCCATTCTGTCCTGCGCGGTCGGCTGGGCATAGCAGAGGCTGCAGGCAGGGGAGAGGGAGGCGCTGGGAGGCCTGAAGCTGCTGGGGCGACACGTGTCCGTCCGTCCTGCCCACGCTGCCTGTCACCGGCGCTCGGGGGAGCACTGGTCTTTGTTGCTGGCTTCACTGTTCTTACTGTGTCCCTCTCAGTGACGATCTGAGACGCTTGAGTGTGAACGTTTGCACTCACGCTAAGGCGTTGAGTCTTAAGGGGGTTATGTGATCCAGAGAGGCACGCTGGACGAGCCTGCCAGAAGTGAGAGGAGAGTCTCCCAAACGAGCTTCCTGCCCGGTCAGCGGCTCGCTTACTGAGGCCTTCCTGGGGGACCGGCGGCTCTTCTGGCTCAGGAAGGTGGTGGGGAGGCACCCCTGTTGGAGTGAATGCTGACTGAAAGAGGGAGTCACTGTGTTTCAAGCTCTTGGTGTGTGCAGCCCTTTCTCTCATTGAGAAAGGCCCTCGCGCACACGGTGCACTGTGAAGCAGCTGGGCGGGGTCCAGGAGACAGCGCTCTCCTGTTCCTGGGTTCCGGGCCCCTTCAGAGTTCGTCTCTGTGCTCAAGTGTGTGGAGATGGGCTCGGTCTCCCCCCTTCCCTGCTTTCTCACTAAACGACAACATTCCAAACCTGCTTCTCAGTGTGTCTCACACTGAGCGTATGGGTGTGCCACTTACCTTGCTTCAGAGTTATCCTGAACATGTACTTGTTTATCATTTACTTTTTAGATATTCGTCCAGAAACTTTTTAGCAAGTTCACTGTTGTAAGTATCGTACCTTCGTCATTATCTTTGATGCATTCTCCTCCAGACGCCCGAAACATAAGTGAAATCAACTTGAGTCCCATGGAAATCAGCACATTCCGAATCCACCTGAGGTGAACCTGGCTTTCAGATTTGGATTGGAAAGCATCGGCTTTATATGCTTCTTGGTTTTGCGTGCAATAGAGAAGCACATTATTTTAGCTTCTGGCTACTGTGAGGACATGGATTCTGTGATTCTTTTTCTTAAACCAGTACAGTAGGAGAGAAAAAAAGCCATGCTACAAACTAGTTTTTTTTTTAAGTTTCTTCCATGAACTACTATCATCAGTATGAATTGATGCAACAAACGAAGAAATGTCTAACGACAGCCTCTCAACAGATTGTATCTCAGGTTAAATGTTAACTAATATATCTGTGTTGGGGGTTGTGAAGAGATTGTTCTAAGTATTCATGTTGCTGACCCTTTGTTAGTTTTACAAAAATACCCATTTTTACCAAAATATAGAATAAGAAGCTGGTGGGTAATAGCTAATGGCCAAAATGGTTGCAGTCGCTCATACATGTTAGAAGAACTTTGTGTGTTGAAATATGTGGAGAAGTGCAATCCATCCACCCTGATAATATATATTGTTGCTTTTACATGTTTTTCTACCACTTGACCCCTCCCTTCCTACCCTTTGTAAGTATTTCCAGAAATACCAGATTTTGAATCATTCAATAGTAGACAAAGAGGCATATTTTCATTACTTGACGATGTGGGATAGGTGCAATTTACTCCATTGTCACTAAGCTAGGAGATGCGATTCCATAGGTACCACGGCCTCTTCCAGGTACCGCAAGGTGTCTTTTTACACAGCTCATTTGAATACAGATGTTCTGAGAAGAGGTTTTCTATTTTAAAATTATCATATCAGAATAAATGTGCCTTATTTTTTTATAAGTCCTGTTAAATCTTTTGGTGTCCATATTACTGTTGCGGGAACGTGGGGAGGGGCTGGGGGAGGGGCGGGTACTTTCTATGACACATAAACTGTCTAATTTCTGCCTGACAATGCTGGCCACGTTCTGATCTGTTTCATTAAATTTGTGGTGATGTTACTCTAAACATTTTGACTATTTGAATGTACTGAGATGTCAGAAAACAAAACAAGGAAGAAAAATATTGTTAATTCAAACATGCTGCTGCCAAGGAGACTGCAGCTTGAAGCTAGGGTTCTGTAACAAGCAGGATCCACATGCTGCTTTCATTTCACAGGAGTTCACCATTCTGAAGAGAGAATGCTTTAAAATAGACCATTCTGAAACCCACTTATGTGTAACTCATCGTAATTTATCACATTAAAGAATATGTTTTTTCAATGAATTTCCAACTTTTGTACGTGCTAACCTCAAAATGAAGTTCTAAACCTATGTGCCATTACAATACTCTTATAAAATTTATTTGGGATCATTGTTAACTTGACATTAAAATAAAACCAACATTTAGAGTATTCCATTTTAGCATAGAAAGGATTCTTGACTGTGCACTGCTAAAAATTCTCTGTGTTAACTAATAGGTTTAGTATTATCTGACTTTAAACTTCCATTTTACCTCCTGCCATTCCAGCATCTTCATATAGAAATAAAACATCATTTCTGTTTTATGTAGCCTGGTTATCATCTGTATTTTCAGTCAAGATGCAGCTCCTTAGATTATCGTTCCATTAAGTTCATAAACTTCTTTCGCCTTTAATAATTAAGGAAATAATACTAGTGCTGATGAAGATATTACAAGAGAGTAATTTCTTGCAATAAACATGTACTGTAAGTTTCCTTCCTTGTTTTGGGGGGATAAACAACTAAAAAAACAAACTTACTTTCTGTGAACATCTACAGGCGTTAGGATTGCCAGACACAAATCCCAGGAATAAGATCAGTATTTTCATTGCATCTTAAGTGTAAAATCTTCCTATAGGAGTTCACTGTGTTCTGTGGTTCAAGTGGTTTTACTTAATCGTTCTGGAATCTCTGATCAGTTGAAATAAAAAATCTTGATGCAATAACAGTGGTCCTGCCACTCCTGGTTGGTTGAGATGGGTCTGTCCTGTGCTCCGTCGGGCCCTTGTTCAGTGTGTGTAGTCACCAGCTGTGCACAGGTAAAGCAGAAATTATCTTTCACCAGCAAGTTTCTGCTTTTTATTTTTAGAATAAATCATCAGGGAAGTAAAGAGAGGATGCTTTTGCTTTGGGTTGTGGTCAAGAACTGGTTAATTTAGTGTCCCTGGCACACACGAGGAATTGTACACTTCAGCTGTGACCTCAGTGGCGTGTTTGCTGAGCTTTATTACGTCGTTATCACAGGTGTTCAGCTGTGACCTCAGTGGCATATTGTTTGCTGAGCTTTATCACGTTCACCATCACAGATGTTCCAGTGACCGACTAGGTGATGATTTTCTTTTCTTTTTTTTTTTTTAAATATTAATTTGGGGTTATAACTGCAGTGTTTGAGAACTCAGCATCCTTGTTTTCTGCAAATACTGATTAAAACAAAATGCTGTAAAACGTGTTGTAAAACATTGTAATTACCTTCCCACGTCTTTGTTGTATTTGTGCTGAAATGTTTTCACATTCCTTTGTTTGGAAGAAAATCTTTGCTTTTATTTTGATTATGTTGCTTTCCTTGAAATCAATAGGTTTTGATATTTTCTCTTGGAAGATTTTATATCTTTTTGGGAATATGTAATATAAGATATCTAATAAAAGATAAATCTTACCATGTGCGTGGTCCTCTAGAGTGGTTCTTAAATCTGATTTTGTAAATGATGTATTAACTGTTTCGGTGGGTAGAGTGGAGGAGTAAGGGCTTGTTTTGTCTTCTGTCGTGAGTGAATTGCTCCTTCTTCAGTCCATTTCTGTTGGGTTGGCCAAAAAGCTTATTCAGTTTTTTCCCCTAAGATAGATGGTTCTGGTAGCACTGTATCTAGTTGTCTTTATCTTCAAAACAATTTTGTTAGATTGTGTTGTGACTACTGTCATATCAGCGTGTATTTTTTTTAAAAATCAATTGGCCATTTTAGTAATGAAGATGGAAGAAAAAGCAACATTTTTGGCATATTATGCTTTACTCAAGAAAGGTAGAAATGTAGCTGAAACACACACAGAATATCTGTGCGGTGTATGAACGTGTTGGGACTGATCTAACTCTTCAAAGTGGTTTGCGAAGTTTTGTGTTGGTTGCTCCTTGCTGGACAGCATTGCAGAGTCCTGTACACCAGCAGATGCTGATCGCAGTCAAAGGGAGACATCGAGAGCCATCAGCATACGCCACAGGGAGGTCACTGTGGCTCTCAGAATGCCCAAACCAAGCGCTGAGAACCGCTTGCGCCGGCCTTGGTTATGTCAGTCGCTGTAACGTGTGAGTTCCTCGTAAGTGAAGAGAAAAACCTTCTTGACCATCTTTCCATGTGCAGATCTCCAGTGAAAGGTAATAAAAATGTTCTGTTTTTAAAACAAATTGTATTGGTGATGAAAATTAGATACTGCACAGTGACGTGGGAGGGAAGAGATTGTGAGGCAAGCAAAACCACCACCAATCACACCAAAGGCCAGTCTTCATCCAAAGAAGGTGACGTTTCATATGTGGTGGGACTGGAAGGGAGTCCTTTTTGTGGCTCTTGCTGGAAAATGATTAATTCCAACAAGGACTGCGCCCAGCTAGACCGGCTGAAAGCAGCACTCAGCTGGCCAGCGGAAAATCTCCCCCAGGCTTGCGCAAGACCATGTATTTCTCTGATGACCAGGCGACTGTTGCAGCTCGGCCGCGAAGTTCTGATTCATCCAGGTTTCTCCAGGCCTTTGGATTTCCATTTGTTTTCATCTTTACAGAATTCTCCTAGTGGAAAAAGTTTCAGTTCCCCGGAAGACCATAAACACACTTGAAACAGTTCTTTGCTCAAAAAGATAAAAAGTTTTGGGAAGATGAGATTATGAAGTTGCCTGGAAAATGGCAAAACATAGTAGGGAAAAAAGGCGGTGCTTATGTTGTTCAATAAAGTTCTTGATGAAAATGAAAAATGTGTCTTTTATTTGTACTTTAAAACCAAAGGAACTTTTTGGCCAACCCAATAGCAGGCAAATGGTAGGCAGGGGTGGTAGTGAATTTCACGTCTGGGTTTAGGGTCAGCTTTGAGTTTGGGTTCAGAAGCTTTCCCAGCAACACTGTGTCTGTGGAATCTTCTGGTCCTGTTAGGAGCGGGAGGTCGTGGTCACAGTCCAGTATTCCAAGATAAGAGGAGAGTAAGCCAAGATGTGAAACAGAAGGTCCGTATGGGTGGATGAGGGAGGTGAAGTGTGTTGGAAACAGAAGGTCCGTATGAGTGGATCGGGAGGTGAAGTGTGTTGGAAACGGAAGGTCCGTATGAGCCGATGCAGAAGGTAAGGTGTGTGGGAAAGGTGGGGGTCTGAAGACACCCTCCAGCCTGCTGGCCAGGCCAGCCACAGCTTAATGGTTTTCGGGGAATTTCCTCAAAGCCAGGAGCTGGGGGAGGGAAAGGGATACATATTCCGGAGATACGTATGTGTTAGCCAGGCAAAGAATACTCACTGACTAGGAAGTTTATACTTGTTTTGGGTGACTTACAACGTGAAGAGACTAATCAATTTGTACTATATATACACTGAGCTGTACAACCCTACAGAAATATGAATAAAAATACTAATTTCATCATCAGATGATGAAAATTTTTGGCTCCATGTTATTTGATTATCAACATGCCAAAATCGTTTGAAAGTTAAAACGGGTAAAGAAAAATGTAGATGGGCATACGCGTACATTGCTCCTGCAAAGCTGTGATGTGAAGCCATCTAAGGGCGATTGTGACTGTGAATGGTCCCAGGAGGGGCTGAGGAGCGGCAGGGGTGGGTGAGACCCCTGCAGTGTTCATGGGCTTCAGCAAAGGTAAGTGTTCATTGTCCCCAGTAGCAACACCGCGGGTAGATGGCACTCCAAGTACAGCTGTGACCACCTCAGGGTGGTGTCATCCAGGATGTGGTTTTTTCTCTTTTCTGCTTTCCTCTGAGTTCTCAGGCAAGGGCTGCACATGGAATGGCAAGACGGCTCCCAGCAGAGCCAGGCCTGCACCCAGCCGGCTTTGTGACCTCGCGGGCGAGAGCATCTTCATTTGATTTTCAGCAGATGTCCCAGTATCGGCAGCACTGGTGGTCATCTGGTTTACATCCTAGTGAGGGTGACTAGGGGTAGAGTCAGGTCCAACTGAATCACGGGGGAAGAACGGGGAAACAGCCCTCCCCTTACCCCCTCCCCAGGGAAACAACAGAGGAAAGGGAGCTGGAGGCTAGGGCACTTTGGACCCTAAGTAAGCAAAACAGAGTAAGAAATACGCTGCCGAGAAGAGACAAACGTGCAGACTTTAAGGGCGCAGAAAGCACACTCAGTTTAATGTCAGGAAAGCCTCCATGGAAGAGAGAGGCTTGAAACAGTGCCTGAAAGATACACTCGACTTCAGCAGGTAGAAATAACATGCCTGTTCTCCGTAAAAACCAGAATAAGGAAAGACGTAACAGCAAGCCTGGAGAACTGGAAATGGCCCCTTCTGTTTGGGGCAGCGCTGTTCAGTAAAACGTCTCTGTGATAATGGCAGAGTTCTTTACGTGTGCCGTCTAGTACGGCGGCCAGTAGCCACGTGTGGTCCACCAACATTTAGACATGCTGCGTGCAAGTAAGGAGCTGAATAGCTCATTCGAGTTGAATAGCGACGTGCATCTACAATGTAACACTGGTCTACAGCACGTGGTATGTATGAGATACCGGCAGGAAAAACAACGAAAAGTCCACGCTGTTTGCATTTTTCGTTGATTGGGCACTTGGGGCACAGTCCTGCCACACAGTCTGGCCCTCAAGCCGGGAGCACGGGCACACCTGGGGACTGGTCAGGATGCAGAGGCTGAGGCCCACCCCCAGACCTGCTGATCACAGACTGCGCCTCCGCAAGGCCCCTCCCCAGGGGGTCAACATGCCTGCTGAAGCGCTGGCCTAGAGCGTTTTTCAAGAAGGAAAATCTCACACTTGTCAGAGGTCTGCCATCAGAAAGGTGAGAGGTGAGTGTTGGCGAGGGTGTGGAGAGAAGGGCAGCTCCGCGCGCTGTACTGCCCTTGGGCTCTGCCCCTGCCCATCCTGCGCCCCGTTTCCGCCCTCACGCCTTCCTGTCGCGGGCTCCTTGCTGTTCTCCGGTTCACTGTCACTTCCTCAGGACTCCCCCTGGGACAGCCAGCTCGTGGTAGCTGTACCCCCACTTCCTGAGTATTTAGTACCCCGCTGCTTTTCTTAACGGAACCAAGTGTGAAATGTCAGTCTGCCTTCCCCAGTGGAATGTAAGCGCTCCTGAGGGCAGGGACCCCAGCTCTTTTCAACTTTGTTTTTCCACACTTGGAACAGCAGGCGTTCACAAAATGTGTGTTCAGTAAATCGGTGAAAATGTCTCTCACCATTGAACGCTGAGAGACAGCTGCAGTTTCCAGGATAGGAGGCTGAGAAGCCCTTTACACCCTAATCGTCTCAGGAATATTCGCTCGTGCCATTTCCCTGCTCAGAGACCTGCAGTAAGTCCCGTTACCCGGAATTAAAGCTTGGACGTTCAAGCTGCGTTCCTGATTTCCCTCAAGGATGTGACCTTGTGGAGGGTGTTACCCTTGCTTCACAACCGGCCGCTGGTCCTCTGCCTTCTCTGCTGATAAAATCCTGGTTTTCTTTACATATCAGATAGTCATGAGCCTCAGGAGGTGGGCTGCAATTGGTCTAAATACGATTTCTTTCTATAGCCTTGACGGCTGATTTAAGAGTTAGCTGGTGACACGGTTTGGGCCAGCGAACTGTCAGGAGGGGGCAGTTGGGGCCGGCGCGGGGGTTCCTCGTCCTCAGAAGGGGAGAGCGCCTCATCCTCCTGCAGCCGTGCTCAGAGGCGGTTTGGGGAGCGCTGGTGCTGGGGCTGCTGCCGCCGTTTTGCAGCCCCGCAGAGACAAGCCTGAGGACCAAATGAAGACAGCAGAGCCCGGGGGTCCCTGTTGGTGCTGAGCTGCTGCGTGAGCCAACGCCCCGCTTTTCGTTACTGAAGTCATCACACGTTAGTGTTTGAGCCCCTCGGAGTTCAGTGTTGGGCCACAAAGAACCGAAGGCGGCTCAGCGGGCGCTCCTCCCGGCTGCCTCGCCCTCGTGCTGTCTGGAGTGGCGCGCGCTTGCCCGGCTCAGGTTCTCGGGGCGGCTTCTCAGAGCACGGCCCCTTCCTCTGCGCCTATTGCTCCCACCGCCTTGCACATTTGCTCAAAATACGTAATAAAACCCTTCTTGATGTTGTGTAGGCACTTTCTTCAAGTATGAGATGAAAAGATAACAAAGGCAAGATGAACGCAGGACGTGTGTCCCAGCAACGTGCCCGAGGGGCGCAGAGCCCCCTGGCCCAGCCCTGAGCGCCAGCCCCGTGGGCTCGGCCTCTGTGCGGGGAGCTGAGCCAGAGGCTGGGCATGGGCTGCCCGGGGCGGGGCGGGCCTCTGCGAAGCGCTCAGCTGCCTTTTCAGCTGCTGTGAGAGTTTTTCCAGGCGATTTCTCTCACTGGAGGACCGTAAGTGAATTTCTGAATCTCCAAACCAGGTGAAGACAGGCCGTTGTGACGGTGTGGTTTTAAGCGCCGATTTTAAGGGCCTTCCGTGGAGCCGAGCGTTCCTGGCCCCCGTGCCCTGTGTAGCTTCCCAGATCTTGACTCATCAATGTAGTCTTGGGGCTCATTTTCTGATCCCAAATCTAAATGGCAATGCTAGCAAGCAAGATGAGTCTCTAGGGTCTGGATGCACGAAACACTGTTACTAAACCAATGGAACCGTCATTGGTTGGCTTTCAAAGCATGATCTGAAGTTGCAGGGAGGCCTTTGTTTTGATCCAAAACTTGCCCCCCTCCCCCCGCCACCATCAGATCCGAGCACTTGCCTTCCTTGGGATGGACGTCCTTGTCAAGTGAAGGACTGAAATCATCTCGGGATGGCTGCGTGGAAGGCAGTTTTCACAAAAAGCAATTTGATTCGTTTGTTTATTTTGTCTTCCTAAATGGATTTTTAAAGCGCAGTTAATATGATTAGTTTGAAGTTTAAATCTGTTAAGGGAAATCTACAGAGTCCTCTTCACTGAATGCAGGGACGCCCTTTAACAGAGCCTGACGGCAGTTGGTTTTAGATTTTGCACTGAGTTCCCATCAGCGTTAGTGGGGCCGGCATGTGAGCGGGACGCCTGCTCTGCGCACTGGGGGAGTGGGGTTTTAATCGTCTTGCTCTCCTGTCTGGTGAGGGAGAGAGATCCTGCCTGGAGTTATGGCGCCATAAGGCAGATGCAGAGACCCCTTGGTGCTGGTGGCACAGACGTGCGGTACGCGGAGCCCGGGGGAAGGGGACGTGGCTTCTGTCTGGAGTGCCGAGGGGAGGGCGGGCGTGAGCTGAGCAGGAGGGTGGAAGTGTATCATCAGCTAGACGTGGGGGCTGCGACCCCAGCACACACACAAGGCAGGAAAGCTCGTGTCCGGGCCAGTGTGGTGGGGGAAGGCACTGGAAGTTAGGCTGGACGTGTTTTGTATAATTTAAAGGCTCCCCCTGCTCTGGATTTAGACTTTGAACCTACAGAAGGAAACGGAGATCTGGTGGTATCCACGTGCGTATTGGATGGTGAGCACAGCTAAGAAGGTGGGAGGAAAGAAGTGTGAGTGCCATTTTCAGGAAACCTTAATAATTGTCAGTCATTGTGAAGAAAAGGAAATGTGTATCCAAATTCATGTTTCTCATGGTAGCCGTGTGATGTTCGATCAAGGCTTGTGAAATGTGAGTTTCCTGTGTGTGAGGACCCTGCAGACGTTCTACCTGTGAAAGAGTTCATCAGCTAGACGTGGGGGCTGCGACCCCAGCACACACACAAGGCAGGAAAGCTCGTGTCCGGGCCAGTGTGGTGGGGGAAGGCACTGGAAGTTAGGCTGGACGTGTTTTGTATAATTTAAAGGCTCCCCCTGCTCTGGATTTAGACTTTGAACCTACAGAAGGAAACGGAGATCTGGTGGTATCCACGTGCGTATTGGATGGTGAGCACAGCTAAGAAGGTGGGAGGAAAGAAGTGTGAGTGCCATTTTCAGGAAACCTTAATAATTGTCAGTCATTGTGAAGAAAAGGAAATGTGTATCCAAATTAATGTTTCTCATGGTAGCCGTGTGATGTTCGATCAAGGCTTGTGAAATGTGAGTTTCCTGTGTGTGAGGACCCTGCAGCGGTTCTACCTGTGAAACAGCAGCCTCACCCCCAGGCTTGGGCAGCACTGTGGTCCAGGGGCCTGAGTCACCGGCCCCTCCTGTTCGTCCACCGTCAGTCTGCTCCGGGGCTCTCTCTGGGGGTCAGCTTGTCAGCTATACACTCGGGAGTACCTGTCACCCAGCTAAGAATCAAAAAACTCACGAGACCCATCACTGAAATACTGTGGACTCTGAAAGGGCCTAATATGTTCAGGGTTAGCAGAACCGTGCTGCATGCGGTGTTCTTGGGCCTGCCTGACTGCAGTGTTGCGATGAGGGTGTGGACGGCAGTGAAACTGTGTACGGTGAAGACCGGTCCGTCTCAGCCTGAGCCCCACCCTTTTGGAGATGAGAGGTGAGTGAGGTTCCAACAGTTGTAGCCCCAGTTCTTTCGGCTTCAACAGTACGACCAAAGCGGAGGCCTTTGGGGACATGTCAGCTTAGAAGGGAACGCGAGGGGCAAGAGCCCACAGGCACAGATGCCTGGCCTTTAAAACTGCGCCAGGCTCCACCACAGTCTCCAGAAATAGACCAGGAAGCAAGAGCCTTTCAGTGTTTAAACAGAAGCCCGCATCCGAGCACCTGGCGTCGCAGAGCCGGGGGCTGCAGGAGCTCCAGACTCGCCCAAGCTGCAGGTAGGAGGCAGGCCGTCTCTCGGGCCTGTAGAGCGTGGGGTGGCCCTCTGCGGGGCTGGGGCAGCCAGCTACCTGGCGCCGCGCCCGGCTGCAGGGGCTCCTGGCAGCCAGCGGATAATGCCGGGGGCAAGGGGAAATAAAGCAACGCTAAATGTCGACTCCTTTTCTCTTCCTTTTTCAAAAGGCATGACCAAAAGGAAAATGAGATGATGATAAAAATGACTGCTGACAGTAATGAGTGTTACGCGCCGGGCACTGTAAACCCACGGCGTAGCTGGGAATGCCTTACAGCCGCTGGATAAAGGCTGTGCCGATGTTATACCCATTTTACAGAAACGGAAAGTGAGTTCCACTCTTGGTCTCTTGAGGATCTGAGAACTGTGACCCACAGGTCAAAGCTAACACACTGCCTGTTGTACAAATGATATCTTAATGGGACACAGTCACACCATTTGTTACACACTTTTTGGGGCCACTGAATGGTGGGGTTGAGTGGTTGTGACAGACCATATGGCCCACAGAGCTGAAAATGCTTACTGATGGTCCGTAAGAGAAAAAAGCAGACCTTCTGTCTGTCTGCCTATAGAGTCCACTTGGTGCAGAAGCCCCACTTTAGTGGCTGCTGAGAGTGTTCTAGTCATAAAAGAAGGGAGAACGCGGCAGAAGTGCAAGGCGCTGCAGGCTCGGGAGGCTGACGATCTAGATTCTGGTCTCAGCTCTGCAAGATGCACACTGGGTCCTTGGAAAAGTCACTCTAACTCCTAAAAAATCTTTTTTTCTCCCCTGATCTGCTCATCAAAGCTACACTGCCAAGCTTCCAAATTAAAAGGTTCCTCAAACACTTTTTCTGGTTTACAAAAAGCTATTTTAACTTATCAAATAGAATGCATTTTTTACCAGTTCTCCATGGCAACGCTCACAGCTCTCGCCAAATAACCTTTTGAAGTCCTATTTCTGCATGTTAGGAGTACGGCACCTTTGGGCAGAAAGATGTTTCAGAATGGGAATATAATCTGTTTAACTTATTTTTGTTCTGTTTTTGTGAATGCCAGGGTTTCCTTCCACTGAAACCACCTGAGCCTGAAGCTTTCTCTGGGAAGACGGAAAGCTGAATGTGAAGAGTAACATAAAATATCCCAAAAGGAGTGTGAATGCCGCTGAGTTTCAAGCTGCGAATCGGCACCAACAGCTCCTACACGCTGTGGGCTTGTGGTCAGGTGGGGACCTGTGGAACGAGAGAGTCTTCCGCTGCAGGACGAAGATGAGAAGTCACTGTAAATCTCAGGGAGTCTTAGCCTTCCGCCATCTGTGGTGGAAATCAGTCCTGGTGCAGCTTTGCCCTGAAAGATTAAGGGAAAGGATTGCCTAGGAAAGCCACAGCCTGCCTCGTGTAAGTGCCTGAGATCCTGTCTTGTGAAAAGAGGATTTGATGAGAAGGTTGGCGATGGGACTTACATCTTGTTCCAGTAACACAGGGCTTCCCTGGTGGCTCAGCTGGTACAGAACCCACCTGGGTTGGGAAGAGGCCCTGGAGGAGCACATGGCAACCGACTCCAGTGTTCTTGCCTGGAGAATCCCGTGGACAGAGGAGCCTGGCAGGCTAGAGTCCACGGGGCCACAGAGAGCTGGATACGACTGAGCAACCAAGCGTGCGTGCACACGGACACACACACACACATGGACACACTCACACACACACACACACACACACACACACACACTCCAGCATTCTGGCCTGGAGAATCCCATGGACAGAGGAACCTGGCGGGCTAGAGTCCACGGGATCACAAAGAGCCGGACAAGACTGAGCAACCAAGCGTGCACGCACGTGCACACACACACACACACACATGCACACACACACACGTGCACACACACACACACACCCTCCAGCATTCTGGCCTGCAGAATCCGTGGACTGTATAGTCCCTGGGGGCGCAGAGAGTCAGACACGACTGAGTGACTTTCCCACAATGCATCCTGGTCCTTTGCAGCAAGGAGCGTGTTAATCTGGTGATACCCCTGTGACCCTTTCGTATGAAAAGTGTAAAGATTTGGGGTGGGAGTGGGAAGGACGTAATTAAATGTATTCGACTTCAGTCAAGTTTGAATCTGAAAGACGCTCTATGAATATTTTAGAAAGAGAAAGATGTCAGAACTTGAGGTCCACCGTTGAGTAACGAACGTCCCTTCGGCTAGTGTCGGCTGGAGCCCGTTGCATCTCACGGTGGTGACGCACCGCGTCCGCGAGACTGATCTCTTCTGAAGACACAGGCTTCTCTAGTGGGGTGAGAGGGTGGGGAGGCCGGGGCGGGGGTGGTCCCCAAAAGATTTGTCCACATCCTAACCCCTGGAGCCTGCTAACCTTATCTAAATGGGAAAAGGGTCTTTGAAGATGTAATTAAACAACTCGCGATGAAGTGGATTATCTGGATGGGCCCTAAATCTAATGCAAACGTACTCATAAGAGACAGAATGGAAAACTCGGCCAGCAGGAAGCAAAGTGACCTCGGAGCAGAGACCGGAGGGACGCGGCCCCAGGCTCAGGAGTCGGAGGCTCCCGGAGACCAGGAGTCCCGGGCAGAGGGAGGGGGAAGGTCCCCCTCCAGATCCGCCAGAAGCAGCGCGACCCCGCTGACACCTATTTCGGACTCGGCCTCTGCAACCGGGAGAGGATCCGCGTCTGTTGTGTTAAGCCACACAGTTCCCGCACTTTGCTACAGAAGCCTCAGAAAGGGAACAGAGGATTCAGGACACGTCTCTCCGCGCCGTCCTCACCCAGCCTGTCTGGGGACGCCCACGGGGCTTCCCTCGTCTCCCTGGGGTCCTGTTCCAGAAGGAAAGCCGGTGGGATTACGCTGATTTGCGGCAGACACGGCGCTCTGCCAGAGAGGAGCACCAGACCGACCGGAGCCCCGTGGGCACCGATTCGTTCTGTGGGACTCCTCGGCCAATGGCAGTGCAGAGAACGACCGGGACAAAGGCAGGAGACGTGTGCGGTGATTGGCCAGTTACCACAGACGGCCACCCGTCTGCTCCAATCAGTTTAAGTAAATCTCAAGGTGAAAGGGTGGGGTACTTGTCCATAATAAACAGTACGACTGATTTTCACTTCCCAGAAGCTTCATTTGCAAAGCACTTTTAATATGCAGGTTAATTTGCACTCTCTTATCTCACAACACCTCTGTGAAGAAAAGAAGGTCAGATATGTATGATTATGGATCTTTCAAAGCTGTGCCTCTTAAAGCTGGAAAACTAATGAAGGCAGCCGGATTGAAAGGTAATTTTTCCTGATCCAATGCCCTGCTCATCGGCTTACTTGCTAGGGACTGATTGGACTCAAAAGGGACTTGATAAATTCACAACATATTTACCTGGCTGTGTCCCTGAATAAGACTAGGGAAAAAAGTTTCAAAGAAGAAAAATACAGATTTGCCTTATCACGTGCTAAAGCATACAGACATAACATCTTATATAGAGTATGATGAGGGCTCCAGTTCACATCGGTGGCAAGTTCAGTTGCTCAGTCGTGTCCGACTCTTTGTGACCCCATGAATCGCAGCACACCAGGCCTCCCTGTCCATCACCAACTCCTGGAGTTCACTCAGACTCATGTCCATCGAGTCTGTGATGCCATCCAGCCATCTCATCATCGGTCGTCCCCTTCTCCTCCCATCCTTAATCCCTCCCAGCATCAAAGTCTTTTCCAGTGAGTCAGCTCTTTGCTTGAGGTGGCCAAAGGACTGGAGTTTCAGCTTTAGCATCATTCCTTCCAAAGAAATCCCAGGGTTGATCTCCTTCAGAATGGACTGGTTGGATCTCCTTGCAGTCCAAGGGACTCCCAAGAGTCTTCTCCAACACCACAGTTCAAAAGAATCAATTCTTCAGTGCTCAGCCTTCTTCACAGTCCAACTCTCACATCCATACATGACCACAGGAAAAGCCATAGCCTTGACTAGACGGACCTTAGTCGGCAAATTAATGTCTCTGCTTTTGAATATGCTATCTAGGTTGATCATAATTTTTCTTCCTAGGAGTAAGCATCTCTTAATTTCATGGCTGCAGTCACCATCTGCAGCAAAGACGTAGATTATTCAATAAATAGCATGGTCTTTAGAGGAAAATAAAATTGTCTATCTACTCAAACACAGACAAATAATTGTCAGGTCAAAGAGTTAATTGCAAAAGTTAAGACTATACATAAAATACAGATTTAGGATTGAAGAAGGCATGTATATGCATGGTGAGAACTTGAGAGTTGTGAAGACAATTAGACAAATCTGATTATACAGATTAAAAATGGTGTGGCCAAGATGTCAGAAATAGTTAAAAGAAAAATAATATATATTGGTAAATATGTGCAGTGTATATGGTATTAATTAGTATACTCAATAGCTCTGGAGCAGTAACTCTGGGCCAGACACTGTCGTTGGTGCTGAGAACTAAACAGTGAATGAGACAAGAACAGACCACACTTCGTAAAGCATGTGTAAGCAAGGAGCCACACGGGACAATTTAGAGTAGGAAATGGCACCCACTCCAGCACTCTTGCCTGGAGAATCCCATGGAGGGAGGAGCCTGGTGGGCTACAGTCCATGGGGTCGCAAAGAATCGGACACGCCTGAGCGACGTCACTTTCTTTCACTTTCTTTAAGCAAAGGTCAAGTCTGGATGCCACAGGAAAATGTGGTATGGAGGGGTATCGACAGATAAGAGTTAATATTTACAGTGTGTAAATGATTCGTAGAAATCAATGAGAAAAACATTAACATAGAAAAATCAACAGATATATACTGGAAATTAACAAATGGAGAAATATGGTTCACCAATAAATAAAGAAAGACTGTCTATCCTCAGGTGTAATCGAATATATGTAAACCAAAATTATTGTGGTGCTTTATCAGCTTATCAAGAATGAAATGAGTTGTGATGAAAACTGCTAATGATAAGAGGTAGGGAAATGGGAGCTCTCACCTCCTGTGGTAGGAGTGTAAGCTGCAGAAACTCCGATGATGCATATTAACACACAGTTTAAAGGCCGGTCGCTGCTCAGTGTAGTGTGAACCAAATGTTTGCATCTCCCCAAAGTTTACAGTTGAACCCCACCCCCCAGTGTGATGACGTTCGGGCATTTGAGAGGTAATTAGTGTTAGATAGGTCCTGGGGTGGGGCCTCCATGATGGGACTAGTGCCCTGGAAGCAGACAGCGAGGGCTCGCTTTTTCTCCCTCTGCAGACGCACACCGAGGACACATCGTCCTATAGAGTATTGCTCAGCAAATGGTAGAGCGAATCCCTGCATGTAGACATGGGTATATGTCCTAAGATGTTTTAAGTGACAATTATAGTTCAATATATACAACATGATTCATTTCTGTAAATAATACATACATATATAGATGCACATACTTATAAAGTGCTACCAGCCTTACGGCAGAAAGTGAAGAGGAGCTAAAAAGCCTCTTGATGAAAGTGAAAGAGGAGAGTGAAAAAGTTGGCTTAAAGCTCAACATTCAGAAAACGAAGATCATGGCATCTGGTCCCATCACCTCATGGGAAATAGATGGGGAAACAGTGGAAACAGTGTCAGACTTTATTTTTTGGGGCTCCAAAATCACTGCAGTTGGTGACTGCAGCCATGAAATTAAAAGATACTTACTCCTTGGAAGGAAAGTTATGACCAACCGAGATAGCATATTGAAAAGCAGAGATATTACTTTGCCAGCAAAGGTCCGTCTAGTCAAGGCTGTGGTTTTTCCTGTGGTCATGTATGGATGTGAGAGTTGGTCTGTGAAGAAAGCTGAGCGCCAAAGAATTGATGCTTTTGACCTGTGGTGTTGGAGAAGACTCTTGAGAGTCCCTTGGACTGCAAGGAGATTCAACCAGTCCATCCTAAAGGAGATCAGGCCTGGGTGTTCACTGGAAGGACTGATGTTGAAGCAAAATGGCTGTCTGGGGAGGCCTTCCAAATAGCTGTGAAAAGAAGAGTGGGCTCCAAAATCACTGCAGTTGGTGATTGCAGCCATGAAATTAAAAGATACTTACTCCTTGGAAGGAAAGTTATGACCAACCTAGGTAACATACTCAAAGGCAGAGACATTACTTTGCCACCAAAAGTCTGTCTAGTCAAGGCTATGGTTTTTCCAGTGGTCATGTACGGATGTGAGAGTTGGACTGTGAAGAAAGCTGAGCACTGAAGAACTGATGCTTTTGAACTGTGGTGTGGAGAAGACTCTTGAGAGTCCCTTGGACTGCAAGGAGATCCAACCAGTCCAGGAGATCAGTCCTGGGTGTTCATTGGAAGGAATGATGCTGAAGCTGAAACTCCAATACTTTGGCCACTTCATGCGAAGAGCTGACACATTGGAAAAGAGCCTGATGCTGGGAGGCATTGGGGGCAGGAGGAGAAGGAGATGGCAGAGGATGAGATGGCTGGATGGCATCACCAACTTGACGCACACGAATTTGGGTGAACTCCAGGAGTTGGTGATGGACAGAGAGGCCTGGCGTGCTGCTGGGGTCACAAAGAGTTGGACACAACTGAGCGACTGAACTGAACTGAACTGAACCAAAGAAAGAATACAATGAAGGCAGTGTTCAGTTGGTGAATGGGAATTTGTAGATGACCACACTAAAAAAATCTACCCTTTCAGAGAATGACGGTCCACTTTTGCTCCCTTTCACTTTTGGAAAGAATAGAAACCTACCACTGTTTACAATAGCCAAGACATGGAAGCAACCTAAATATCTATTGACAGATGAACGAGATAAAAAGCTGTGATGCACACTCACAGACACACAGACACAGACAGACAGACACACACACACACTGGAATATTAGTCATAAAAAGAATAAAGAATGAAATAATGTCATTTGCAGCAACATGGATAAAAAAGAGATTATCATCACTGAATACTAAGTGAAGTAAGTTAAACAGAGAAAGGCAAATATTAATGTCAATATTGTATGCATAGTTGTCATAAATTATGACATTATGTCATAAATGGCCATTCTCAGATGAATGAGGCAAAGAAGTTGTGATACACACACACACACAATGGAATATTACTCAGGTGTAAGTAGGATAAAATAATGTCATTTACAGCTACATGTATGAAAACAGAGATTACCATCACTTACTACGTGAAGTAAGTCAGATAAAGACAAATATTAATGTTATAATTGTATGCATATCCTATGAACTTATTTACAAAACAGAAACAGATTCACAGTCATAGAAAACAAACTTACGGTCACCAAAGGGGCAAGATGGGAAAAGGATAAGTTAGGAGTTTGGGATTAACACATACATAACCACTGTCTGTAAAATAAACAATAAGAATCCACTGTTAGCCCAGGGAATTATATTCAATAACTTGCTATAACCTATAATGGAAAAGAATCTGAAAAGGAACATATGTATATATGTTGTATAGAGCTGACTATGTATACATAACAGAATAGCTTTTCTGTACACTAGAAACCCTGTAAATCAACTATACTTCACTTTTTAAAGAAAAAATAAACCAGAAATCTCAAAACCAACAAACCCACCACAAAGATAACTGGCTGGTTCTTGGAAACACTCCTGGATTAGTCTACTTAGCATTTATCTCATTTTCTGAGACCTGAGCCACATGAGAATAAGTTAGGAGGAAGACTAAAGGTTCACAGTGACTTAAGACAGAGCTGGGACAGATGATGCCAAGTATCTCTCTCTCTGTGTCTCTTTCTTTCAAACACAAGAAGAGGTGATTCCTATCCACTGCAGGTGATTTCAGGGTCCTGGGACCTGCTCATTTTTTCTACCCTCTTCATACTCAGTTCTCTACTGGCCAAACGAGCAGCACCTGTACAGCCAAGAGCTGTTTTCATTCTGCAGTTAGTCCTGACTAGGGCAAAAATTAAACGCTCAGGCTCCCAATTGGTAGGCTTTGGAATTAAAAATCTTTCCAAAGCGGGTTGATTTCCAGTGAGCCAGGGCAGCCTCACTGCTTTTCTTGCCGTGGGTTCACCTTAAAGTTTGAACCCCGCTTCTTCCTGTGTCTGTGCTGCCATTGCTACAGCTCATGGAGTTCCCTGCAATCTCCCTCCAGCTGGGACCTGGCCTGTAGAAGGGTTTCCTTTGGCCTATATAATATTTATTATTGATTTGAGCCCTCCTCTCAGCTATTGCCCTTTTGGCTGGGGCAAGACCTGATGCAAAGAGCTAACTCATTTAAAAAGACCCTGATGCTGGGAAAGATTGGGGTGGGGGGGGGGTAGGGGATGACAGAGGATGAGATGGCTGGATGGCATCACCAACTCAAAGGGCATGAGTTTGAGTGAACTCCGGGAGTTGGTGATAGACAGGGAGGCCTGGCATGCTGCAATTCATGGGGTCTCAAAGAGTTGGACATGACTGAGCCACTGAACTGAACTGAACTAATACTTGGTATTGTTTTGAGCCCTCCTCTCAACTATAGCCCTTCTGGCTGGGGCAAGATACCCTTTCTTTCTTGTCTTCCTTCCTTACCTGAGTTGCTAGAATTTTCCCATCTTGTTACATCTGCTGAAAGGCATCCAAGAACATCTTCTCTAGCTTGCTGTTCCCCTGCCCTCGGCACCCGCCGACTCCTACCCTCCTGCTTGCCAAATGGGCTGCCTTGACCCTCGATGGGTACCGAGATGTGTCTGAGCTTGGGCCCCGCGTGTCTCCTGTCATACTGGCCTCACCAGGCTTGGCTCCTTCGCTGCTCTCTTTCACTCAGTCCCCATGTCAGTGGGCTCCCAACGTGCCTGGACTGAGAGGGTCTGGCATGTCTTAGGGCAACTGAAAGGCTCTTGTGTTACCACCTCCCAACACAAAATAAAACAAAGCAGCTCTTTCACTCTCAAGTTTGGCCTGCCCCTCTACCTGTCGTATTTTTTAAAGAAGAGATGGCCGACGGGCAGATCTGGCCCATAGAAATGTTTGATTTGGCCTACATAATGTTTGTGTTTATTTAGAAAATGGGTTTTCAACGTTTATAGATCAGTTACAGATTTTTGATTCCCTTGAAAGTCAAAAGTTCTGGCGTGGCTGAGTCCACACACTCTAGCCACAACTGTCTGGAGCAGAGGAAAGGTGACCCCTTGGAGGGGGGCCATTAGGGAGGGTCACAGACTCTCTGGTTCCCAGGAGACTTTACTGGCATATTGTCTGCCTGCCAGGACAGCCTCTCTATGGGCACTGGATTTGCTCTTCTTGCTTTAAGTTTGTGCTGCCTTTTAAACATGGCATTTTCTCCTTCTTCCTTTGTCAGCCTACCCAAATAGACATACTTCACTAATGTCAGCCATTTTCACCTTATTTTTACATGGAACTCTCTACATGGGTATAGATGACGGAATATGGAGCTGAAGGAGGAAAGGGAGGAGGCCAAGGACACAATGAGAGAAGTGGTTCACAAGCTGGAATCAAGATTGCCAGGAGAAATATCAATAACCTCAGATATGCAGATGACACCACCCTTATGGCAGAAAGTGAAGAGGAGCTAAAGGGCCTGTTGATGAAGGTGATAGAGGAGAGTGAAAAAGTTGGTTTAAAGGTCAACATTCAGAAAACGAAGATCTTGGCATCTGGTCCCATCACTTCATGGGAAATATATGGGGAAACAGTGGAAACAGTGCCAGACTTTAGTTTTAGGGGCTCCAAAATTACTGCGGATGGTGACTGCAGCCATGAAATTAAAAGACGCTTACTCCTTGGAAGAAAAGTTATGACCATCCTAGATAGTATATTCAAAAGCAGAGACATTACTCTGCCGACTAAGGTCTGGCTAGTCAAGGCTATGGTTTTTCTTGTGGTCATGTATGGATGTGAGAGTTGCACTGTGAAGAAGGCTGAGCACCAAAGAACTGATTCTTTTGAACTGTGCATTGGAGAAGACTCTGGAGAGTCCCTTGGACTGCAAGGAGATCCAACCAGTCCATTCTGAAGGAGATCAACCCTGGGATTTCTTTGGAAGGAATCATGCTAAAGCTGAAACTTCAGTCCTTTGGCCACCTTATGCCAAGAGTTGACTCATTGGACAAGACTCTGATGCTGGGAGGGATTGAGGGCAGGAGGAGAAGGGGACGACAGAGGATCAGATGGTTGGATGGCATCACCGACTTGAATGAAATGAGTTTGGGTGAACTCCGGGAGTTGGTGATGGACAGGAGGCCTGGCGTGCTGCGATTCACAGGGTCACAAAGAGTCAGATATGACTGAGGGATTGAACTGACTGGCAGTGTGCCCAGTACTGTGCTATGCATTTGGCATAATTTATCTCAACAATAAATTTTGTTTACCCCATACAACAGTCACATGTGTTTAGGTAGTATTATTATTCTTGTTTTACAGATAAATAATTGAGGTCTAAGAGCTTAGTTTGCATAGCCACACAGCTAATAAGTGGTGAAACTGGAGTGTCAATTTGCACTCTGAATCACTACATGGTCCATAAATGTTCAAAAAGGGACAGATCCAACTTATTATTTTTGATAAGGGATGAGAATCAGAATATAAATATTAGGGCCTTTAGTATCTTGATATTATTTATTTTACTGGCAATAAGTGATTATTGTTAAAAATTCAAAGGTTTCTCCTATTTGGGAAGAAAAAGAACAAGTGAGGTAACTCCATGACTTTTGGATCATCTCTAAAATGAGGTTTACAGTCAGTAAGTCACTGATACTGTCTCATCAATGCAGAATCACTGAGAGCTGTCATGTAGGACACTTTCTTAATTTGTTATCAGAAAACCAATTCAGTTTTGAATGAAGGAAAGAAAGCTTTAACATCAATTATTTTTCTATGAAACTTGCAAGAGAAGGAACACTGTACAGTGTCCAGGCTTGGGTTCACCGTGGACTTCCTGAGCTGGCGTTATGCAGATGGACACGGTTTTCTGTCACTTGACAGGCATCGTGGCGGCTTAGAAGAAAGAGGTTTACACTGAAAGTAAATTTAGTTGAATTAACGACCTGGATTTAAACCCTAGCCCTGCCTTTTTAACTAGGCAATTGACAAATTCTTTACCCGCTTAGACTTACTTTCTTCACATTTAAAGTAGGGATGTTAGCCCCTACTTTTTGGGTTTACACACACCAAATCTTCCAGTGTATCCAGCACATTGCCGACCATTCTGTTGATGCTTAATAAACACTGGCTGTATCTGTAGAAACACAGCTTAAGCTCTCAACTGGAGAGTTAAATTGGTCAACACGGATTTTTCTGTCCTCAGCTCCACCAGCCCAGAAGGAAGGAGGCTCTCTCCCACTCAGTAACACCAGCCGGCAACAGCGCCATCCGGGGTGGGTGCGCATCGCCATGGCAACAGCCGTGTCTCCCGCCTCCTGCTCGGTGTTTCTGCTCCCGCTTCCCCTCCCAGAGCCAGGCTCGGCCTCACGGCTCCCCCTCAGATGTCCTTTTGAAAAGAATATTCAAACCGTAGCAAGGACAAATTGGATCTCTTTTTCCCTCAAAGTAAGATGCCACTGTGGTCCAGTTTTAAAGCAGTGTAAGGAAATAGTGTGTTTCCATGCTGATAACAACACAAGATTCTCTTAATTGGTGGAAATATATAAGAAGTAGGAAGACTTCTGATACTTGGCTCTGGTGGATTTTTGCTCTTTAACGCCCTAAACTGGGGACAGCCCGATTGAAGTGGCTGTAAAGCAGAGACACAGATGGAGGGGAGCTGCCAGTGAGTCTGCAGGGCTGCGGGCGGCTGGCTTTGTTGGAAGAGAAGGTTGACGCGGGTGAGGAATGGAAAATATGGCTACAGTGCCTGACTGTGGTCAGGCTGTGATAGAACGGGTGCTGCTGAGCTTATTGGCCTCCCAGGAGACGGCATCTCTCATTGCACCGAATTTCCCTGTAACAGTCTCTCTAGAATCCTATACTCCCCGTGTCTCTGTGATTCTAGCATCTTCAAGTGATCCAAACGTGCAGAAACTCAACAGTATTTGGTCTTCAGCAGTTTATCATCTATGGCCCTACATGCAATGGTAGTACTCCCATAAATTATTCTTTTAGCTGACAATTTCCAACAAGCAGATATGTCTGATTTTAATTTTTACAGGAATAATATTTTTGCAAACATTAAACTGACATTTATTTTTCATTCTCGGAATCATGTAGCTATGTAGCTCTGTATTTAACAGATCAATGGACTTCACTTCAAACTCATGGGAGTTTGAAACTGAGAAGTCATTTCTTGGCAGTAAGTGGAAAACCATATTTCAAAAAATTTGCAGTGAGATCATAGTGTTGAAATCCAGGCTCTGTTGGGGGAGATGGAGCGGGAGAAGGTGGATTAAATTTGCCTAAATTCCTATTACAAACCAAATGCCAAGCCTACAGAATCTGGATGACCGTATCTTAGCTTAAGCTCTAGGGTAGCGAAGACCGGTATTTGCTCTAAGGGACACTTTCCCTTAGAGAGACAGGGAAAGCCCTTCCTTTGTTGAGAGGAGGTTGCTAAGAGAAGAAAGCAGAAGAAACCAAGTCATCAGCTGTGACTGTCCCAGCTGCCTGCCCCTTGGGGTTTAATTGTTGGAGTGCGGAGCACATCATGTTCCAGAAGAGTGGCTTATCCTGGGATGTATTTCAGAGCATCTCCACAGTTGGCACGGCACTACGTCCATCGCGGTGCCAGGCTGGATTTTAGAAAGGCTGAGGACGGTGTCTAGAGGGCTGAGCTTTGGACATCACTCCATTTCTTCACATCCTGCCGTGTGCTGTATCGCTGGCAGGGACGGGGGATGAGACACAGCGGACCAGAGGAAGCCTCGGATGAGAAAGAAGACGTCACAGGTGAGACGTTATGAATGGAGCTAGGAGCGCCCGGGGGGAAGTGCACGTCAGGGGAGGTTCTGGGGGAACAGACCCGCCTGCGGCTACTTTGTCTTCGGAAGTCGATTTCCTGAATTATATGGGAGGCACACAGGACCCCCAAACAGACCAGTCATCAAATCACAAATGTCACTTCCTTCTGATTTAAGGGTTGACCGAGAAATGCTTCCACATGAGTTCAGTTCAGCTCAGTCGCTCAGTCGTGTCCGACTCTTGGCGACCCCATGAACCGTAGCACGCCAGGCCTCCCTGTCCTTCACCAACTCCCCGAGTTCACTGAGACTCATGTGCATCGAGTCGGTGATGCCATCCAGCCGTCTCATCCTCTGCCGTCCCCTTCTCCTCCTGCCTTCAGTCTTTCCCAGCATCAGGGTCTTTTCCAGCGAGTCAGCTCTTCGCATCAGGTGGACAAAGTGCTGGAGCTTCAGCATCAGTCCCTCCAGCGAACACGCAGGGCTGGTCTCCTATAGGACGGGCTGGTGGCTTGTCCACATGCGTAGACAGCTCTTAGTTCATCTTCCTAGAAAAGAGGAAGTTAGGCTTTCTGTCCAGAGACAATTCATCTTGCCGTTTCTGCTGTAATATTTTACTAAAATGTTTTTAAAGCTTTTAGGGGAGTATAGTGATCTGCAACGTTGGGTTAGTTTTTGCTGTAGGGCAGAACGAATCAGCTGTTCATGGACACATACCTGCTCTTTTAGACTCTTCCCCATTCAGATCATCACAGAGTGCCCTGCGCTGTGCTGGGTCCGCCTTAGCGGCGCGCGTTCTGGAGAGTGACTATGCGCGTCAGCCCGATCTTCCAGTTGACTCCTCCCCCTCCTTGCCGCTCTGGCTTGCTTCTATCTCTGTGACTCCTCTTCGGTTTTGTAAATAAGTTCATTTGTACCATTTTAAAAATATTCCACATATAAGTAATTGTAATTGCCTCTGAGCTACATCACTTAGTATGGCAGTCTCTGGATTCAGCCACGTGGCTGCAAGTGGCCTTATTTCGCCGTTTTTAAGGCTGAGTGACATCCGGCCGTGGCTCCTCCGGCCGCTTCCTCTGCTGCCGGACGTTTGGGCGGCTTCCGTGTTCGGGCTCTTGGGAACTCTGCTGCAGTGGTCGCTGGGGTGCACGCATCGCTTCAAAGTATGGTTTCTCCAGATACACGTCCAAGAGTGGGGCTGCTGGATTATGTGGTAGCTCTATTTTTAGTTTCTTAAGGAACCCCACACTGTTCTCCATAATGATTGTGCCAATTTATATCCCCACCAACAGTTTCTTTTAAAAGACGGTTTCTGTATTCAGGGCCCCTTTAGTTCCCTTTCCATGTTTTCCTAAATGCACTGCAGATTTTTCTTTGTATCCCCAGCAGTTTTCAGTCTTTCCTAATTCTGCATCTCTTCCACGGAATGCTTTCTCATTTTTAGAGTTATCCTAAAGTCACTGCTTTCACCTACCTGTTTAACTGTTTAGGTGCATTTCTATGTCACCATTACAGTGAAAACCAGGTCTTTTGAGGAACAGCCACGCACTGATTTAAAGTTCATTTTGCCTTATAGCTGGTGCAGCAAACCCACCCCCAGGGTTGGTTCTCTTCTGTCCCCGGATAAAACTGGAGAAACGTACCGTTAAGCTTCCTGGCCACAGCTAGAAAAATAGAAATATTCAATCTGGAGAGTGGCCTCCATGCAAACACCTGGATTTCTAGTCAAAACTCCGAACTGCATTCACACTTACAGCCTCTCCCTCCTCCAGCTCCGGCCTCGGGGGGAGGGGAAGGGCGGGACTGGCTCCATGGCCCCAGCTCCTGACCGGAGGGAGGGAGGGAGGAGAGGCACGGCGGCGGGGGGCGGCGGGGGGTCTTCCTTGACTGGCCTCGGTCAGTGCTGGGCGTGCTGGACGACCCAAGCTGGCTTTGCCACGGAACATTTTCCTGGGTCTCCTGGAAGCCTCCCTTTGCTGGCAGCCTCTCACTGGCCTTTCCTTTGATGTGGGTGCAAGTTTGTCCCAGTCACTGGCTTCCTCTCACGTCCCTGGGTAGCTTGTGGTGCGTTTCCATCTTTGAATGCAACATCTCGCCCAAACACAGCCCATTTGCCCTTTAACCACCTGCTAGGAATCCTTTTGGACCAAAGAAAGAAGAAAGGTCACTCAGGTGTGTCCGACTCTGCGACCCCATGGACTGCAGCCCACCAGGCTCCTCCATCCATGAGATTCTCCAGGCAAGAGTACTGGAGCGGGTGCCATGGCCTTCTCCAGGGGATCTTCCTGACCCAGGGATCGAACCCAGGTCCCCCGCAATGCGGGCAGATGCCTTACCGTCTGAGCCACCAGGGAATCAACCCTTCCCTACCCTTACTTTGAGAAAGTCAAAACCGGGTTTGGCCCGGGTGTGTGACAAGCCTCGTAGACGCCTCTTGTGCTCCCTTTTGGATGCAGTTCCCACCCACCATCTGAGAGCTGCAGCCTACTCCACGCCTGAGACCCCTCGCGTCCGTCTCCTGCAGACAGATCGCGGCGGGGTGGCGGGTGGGTGTGCTGTGCCGGCGAGTGCTCTGCCTTCTCCGCCTGCTCATCTCCGGAACTCTGACCTCCTCGTCCACCTTCCCAGAGCCTCCTTTCTGGAGGCGATCCTGGAGCACCCATTTCACGCCGTTCCCATCCTCTGATTCTGTCACTCCTCCCAGTTATTACTGCTTTGGTGGGTATTTCCTGCCTCCTAACCTGAAGACTTTGAGTTCCCACTTTCTAGTCTACTCAAGGGTCCTGTAGGAAAGGTGAGGACTGTATTTCTAAAAGAGAAAAGTGCGGAAGCTTCTTCGATAGCCTGGGCTCTCTCACAGATTCTCATTTGCACCAAGGGAGCCCTGTCTGCTGTAAGAACAGGAGAGACGCTGTTGTGTCTGGCCACCAAGGCCAGCCTTGGGCCTGGGGGAGGAGCCTGCTGTGGCTCCGTCTGTCTGTCTGTCTGTCCGTCTGTCCGCAGCGTTCCAGCCTGTGCCTACTGGCTTTGTCCCACTTCCTGCAGTAGAAGCGCAAATTAAAGCAAACTTTAAAAAATGACCTTGGGAAAACAGCAAGTATGGTTTTTTCTCAGATTAATACTTAAAAGACGATAATAGAAATGGGTAAATGATGTTAAGGCATAGTTAGGAAGAGTAAAAATCAGCACACCATATTTTATTGTGATCAGTGATTTATTTGGCCACATGATAAAGGCTATAAACGCTTCCCACTTTCCTCTGGATCCTAAAAAGAATGTTTCTTGTTCACATTAGACTAATACTCTTTAGAAAATAATTTGAATTTAAGAAGCTAAATATTTAGAAAAATTTTGGTTAGACTGCCTATTAAAGAGTTTATATATTCAGTATTAGTAATTGCCAATGAGGAAACGCTGAACAGCTGCCAGCGAGAATTCTAAAATATCACTCCTTTTTAAATGTGATACGCAAGCTCCATAGCTCCGCAAAATGAAGAGCAATTTTCTCTCCAGTCAGAGAAAGAGCAAGTTGAAGATCAGTTAGGCATAAACAGCCCGTTTGGGGAGGCTAATCAGAGAGAGAGACCTTGAAACAGAAGTCATCAGGAAAAGCTCGCAGATGAGTCTTTTCGGAGACTTAATCTGTCCTTTGTTGCAAACAGGAACACCTGTGAAAAGTGCATGGTCTGGGTATGAGGGTCACAGGCTTTGCTGATCCTGAGGGAAAGAACGCTAAGGGTTCAGATTGTCTTTAGGGGCCCTGGAGCCTCTGAGTATCAGGTTTCCAAAGGAGCAGAGCAGGTGTGAAGAATTAAGTGCTGAAACAATGGACACAGGCGTGAGGATCTGGAGAGTTCTGTTTCCCCCGGACTTTATTAGGCCAAGAGTGAGCGGGCAGCCAGTGCTGAGACGGCTGCATTTTTAACAGGAAACCCGATATGTGGAAAAAGGGAATCCTGTCCCACTCACACTGGGTTAGTGTGATTCCCACTCCAGCCAAATCACACTGCCCCTGGAAACTGGCCTAGGTTAACATCATGATATTTTTGGTAACATTTTCATCGAGAATAAGAAAAGTAGTTCTGTATAAGTTGTATTCACTTTGGTATCAGTAATGTGCATATTTCTAGAATATTAGACAATCCATTTAGACAATACATTTTCTTAACAAATTTGTGTCACTATCACCATCCACATTTCTCAATATTATCTCATAAAAGGGCAAGCAAAACGCTTTGGAGAAAAGCATGTGTGACTCGTCCATTATGAGTGCTGTCTCCTTACTCCTGGCCACTCTCCCGGACTCTCTCTGGGAAGACTGCTCCGGGCCTTCTCGGTAAGGAATGGACAAAATGCCCCTGGGGAGAAGCCCGCAGTCATAAAATCAGCAGTTAAGAATCTTCCTCTTAAAGCCTCTGTTTTCTGAAACCAGAAAGACAGTAAGTTCAACACGTGAACTTTGTCAGAAACTCTCGGGTGATCTGTGAAAATCTAAGGCCTTGGAGAGAAACCGTTTCTCTTGTGAAAAAAGTAGCTCTGTTCTTCACATACCGAGCAACAAGACCGAGGAAGGTCACAGCTGGTGATTACATGATGAGGTTTAATGAAAGGTCGGAGCTGCCCGCCTCTGACTTGGGACGGGCTCTCAGGTCTTACCTTTCAGAGGTCTTCACCCTTCAAGTATCCGCTTCAAGCATTCCTCCCCTTTTTAGAGGAGGCATCTTGGTCCCCTTGACCTGGGTCAGTTACTGCAAGTATACACACACACACAAAGTCTATATAAAAAAAAATCTGCAAATCTCTGCAGTCTGTAATCTCATGGATGTGGACCACCTCATTCATATTTAATTCCCACAAGAGATGGTATTCAAAACATTTAACAAGCCAATCGCATAGCTTCACGGATGAATCAGAGGGCTCCCGCGAACACACCCGGAACTCCCTGGCTGGAGGACGGTGGAGACGCGTGGCCAGGCCGCAGGGAACCCTGCAGACGCTCGGGCGGTGACCATTCGCCAACCTGCGCTGCAAGGTCTTCATATCTTCTCAGTCGGTACAGCCCAGCCGGGGCGTGGTGCCTGCATGGACGCCTGCTCACGGCCCAGGAGGGGGAGGCGGCGCTTCTCCTCTACCGTCGAGAAGCCGGGCTCCAGGAGGCTCCGCCGCGTCGCGCGTGCCTCAGCCAGCAGCGCCAGAGAGGAGGGCCCGGCGCCCGCCGGCTGGGGGCGCAGGCTCTCGCGGCAGGCCCGGCGTCTCTGCCGGCCAGGCCCGGCGTCTCTGCCGGCCAGGCCCGGCGTCTCTGCCGGCCAGGCCCGGCGTCTCTGCCGGCCAGGCCCGGCGTCTCTGCCGGCCAGGCCCGGCGTCTCTGCCGGCCAGGCCCGGCGTCTCGGCCGGCCAGGCCCGGCGTCTCTGCCGGCCAGGCCCGGCGTCTCTGCCGGCCAGGCCCGGGTTACCCAGCTCCTGCGCAGCGAGCCCGAGAGCGCGGCGTGCTTAGACGAGGCCGCCGAGCCCGCCTTTCTCTCTGAGGCTCGCCCTGCTGGAGCAGGCCGCCCGAGGGCCCGCAGCGGAGGCCCTGCCGCGGCCGGGTTGCTGCCGCCCCCCGCAAGGCAGCTGCAGGGGCGCTCGGTGCCGGCGACCCCGCAAGACCCCGCAAGACCCCACAAGACCCGCAAGACCGCACTCGGCGACTGTGCTTCTGAGTGAGCGGTAGGAGCCTGAGGGGCCACCTTTTCTGGGGTTGCTTTGTGAAAAGAAGAAAAGAGAGTCAAGTCGCTCACTCGTATCCGACTCTTTGGGACCCCGTGGACTGCAGCCCACCAGGCCCCGCTGTCCATGAGATCCTCCAGGCAAGAACACTGGAGTGCAATGCCCTCTGAGCCACCAGGGAAGCTTCGGGAACGGCAGACTTAAACGCACTCCTCTTAAAGGTATAACTTTTTCTGTTTGTCCTTGCTGAAAGTCAGTCAAGTATACAAAAGAAATGAACTTTCCTTTTTCCCTGGAAAATTCCTCAACACTTAGAAACGTTGCTGTTGTCTTTAAAGTTAACATGCATTCATTGTAGATGACTGAGAAAAGAATTTCCTTTAAAAATTACTTACTTCTCTCTGCACGTTATTTTATTATATTTATTTACATAGTCTTAGAATCATAGTTTTCAGTGAAAAAAAAGACATCTACAAGGGAATGCCAAGTACCTTGGTTAAAAATAAAATAAAAAGTCATCAATATATTTGAAAGTTTTATGAGTTTTTCCCCCTATTTGATTGCATTATATTTGAAATCAATGGGATTATTCCTTTATGGGTGGACACTTAGGGTATTTCCAGTTTTTTAGCATTCTACGCAATGCTCCATCCAAATCCTAATCACATGAAGCTGACTCAGCGCAGGCGGCTGTTGTTTTTTTCCTCAGGGAAAATCCTAAAGACTGAGATTACGGAGACTCAGCGTGGGTGTCTGTTCGCTTCCTGAAACGGCTGCTTCTCTGGGGCTTCATGGATGCCTGGCGCAGGAGGACACCCCCAGGAGGTGCCGCCGGACCGCGAGCCCCTGCGCGCTCTGGGCCCCTCCATGTTCTTCCCTCTTGGCAGCCCTCGGGGGTCTGGGGTGCCGGGAAGACAGGCCCTTGGGCGGCTGCATGGAGAGCCAGGACGTTAGATGAGTGACCGACCTGTCTGTCTTCCTCAGGGGACGCCGGAGGCTGGGCCTGGCGGCCGTCACCACCCGCGGAGCTGCAGGGACGAGCCGCGCGGGGGCCTGCGCCGGTCAGGCCGCCTTGTCCTCGGGAGCTCCAGGGGCCCTCAGCCTGCTGAGACGCGCCGGGGCGATCAGACCGTCGGGCAGCGCCCAGAAGCCTGGGACTCTGGGCTGCGCTAACTCCTTTGCCCCTTAGGAACAGCCTGGAGCGGGGGTCCCTCCGGACCGCAGGGTCCTAGCCGGGAGGGGTGGCGTAGGAGGGCGCTCTCTGTGTTTCAGTCTTGGCGTGGCTGGGTTTGCACTCGCTCAGGATGCAGGGGCCGCTCATTCATCTTCCGGCTTGGGCCAGGGCCTCTCATGTCACCCTCTCGGGCACATCAGGGAGCCTCAGCCAGCACTGCTCACCTTTCCCTGCAACCACCCAGAGCCCCACACTTAGTGCCAACAGGAACTGAATTTAAAGCTTTAGGTTCACTCTCCCAATCCTAGCCCCGAGGGTACAGTGCACCTGCACCAGTACCAGGTGATTTTCACGGTCACAGTGATGGGTGGAATTGCAGGAACAGCATGATTTCCGGTTAATGGCGTGATGTAAGTAGTTCATTGGAGAAGGCAGTGGCACCCGCTCCAGTGCTCTTGCCTGGAGAATCCCAGGGACGGGGAGCCTGGTGGGCTGCAGTCCATGGGGTCGCTCAGAGTCGGGCATGATTGAGCGACTTCACTTTCATGCACTGGAGAAGGAAATGGCAATCCCACTCCAGTGCTCTTGCCTGGAGAATCCCAGGGACGGGGAGCCTGGTGGGCCGTCTGTGGGGTTGCTCAGAGTCGGACACGACTGAAGTGACTCAGCAGCAGCAAGTGGTTCACAGACTTTGCTGCAGCCTGCAGCGCTAAGTCCAGCTCACTTACCCGCGTCAGCGACCCTGTAGCTTCTTCACGGGAGCGTTCGGAGGGCAGAGGCAGCCAGCTCTCCGCTGCTTCGGTAAGGGAGCCCACTCCCCTGGCTTGTTCTTTGAGCATAATGTGCTCACAGCACACGTCGGGACTGCTTGCGTGTAGAAGAAAAAACCCTAAGGGAACTTAAGCGTGAAATGAAGCGCAGGCAATGAAACTCGAAACTCATGCCAGCAGCGCGCTGGGGCAAAGCTGCGTCAGAGTGTCAGACCCGGGCCCCCAGCACGCGGCGTCTCTCCGCCCTCATCTCTCAGCTCTGCTCCTCTGTGCTGACAGCGTTCCCAGGTAAGTCCCTTCCACACCGCTGTCCCCAGCGGTTCCCACCTCGTGTTTTCCCGGGCCTTGAGCCTGCTGGCCTTCGCATCGGAGGTGACAGCATCGGAGCTTCTGGCTCTTCAGTGTGCCAGCTCGCCCTGCAGACTTGAGACCCGTCAGTCTTCACAGTGACGTGGGCCGCGACCCTCCTGGTGATCCTCCTGGCCCCTCTCTGCGGGTGTGGGCAGGTCAGTAGAGCCTACCGGCTGTTTCTTCGCAGAGTGCTGGCTAGCAGAGTGGGATAAACAGCAGAAACTCCCCCCGTCTTCTCCCCGAGCCTGTCTGTTTCAGGAGGCCTGTTCAGGAGCTCTCTCGTATCCTCTCCTTGACGGCCTCCCTGAGTCTATTCTTGGAGAACCAGGCATCACCCACTTCGGAGTTGCACAGGGCGCTGGAATCGTATTTCAGTTTGCTCTTTCTGTTTCCACACTGACTGCTTTAGTTCCCTGCCTTTACTGGAGGAAAAGTGCTTTAATTTCTTGGGTCCCTGCTGTGTTTAAAATACTGTGACATGTTTTATGGAAAATGGATAGGAAATATTTCTTTCTTGCTCACAAACAGGGGGAGAGTCGGATAATCGTGGTCTTCTCCTCTGCCCTGCTACCCTGGTTTTCTTACTCACCTCTGGTTAGACAGTCCACAGCATCTCCATAAACCGGGTTCTGGCCCCACACTGCACTAGAGTGGTAGTTAGGTTCTGAGACCAGTTGCAGTAAGCCAGGGTGACGACCAGAAAGAGTGGGGAACTTGGCTTGAGTAGCAAATTGGAGCAAGCTGTGCAGGAGCTGGTCCTTCACGGGGCCAGGGGGCCTGCCAAGTGGGTCAAGACCAGAGGCGGTACAGCTGTCCCTGGCTCTGGAGTGAGGTCCGTTACGATGGAGCAGGGAGAGCCACCTCTCAGGGGGTCTGCCTCGTCTTGCAGAGGTCAGCCTGCATCCTGTAAGCGATCACACGGTCCCGGCTGCAGACCCAGGGCTGCAGACCCAGGGCCTCCTCTGACCTTACGTGTGATCCCGGGGGAGGCCGCTCTGCTGCTCTGGGTTTGTTCCTCCTCCTCGGCTGGAGGATGATGCGCCTCCAGAGGCTGGCCTCGCGGTTGTACTGGGCCTTTGCCGCCCCTCAGAGCCCCGAGGTTTGGCTGCTTTGATGCATATTTACTTGGCCACCCTTAAATGGATAGGAAATATTTCTTTCTTGCTCACAAACAGGGGGAGAGTCGGATAATCGTGGTCTTCTCCTCTGCCCTGCTACCCTGGTTTTCTTACTCACCTCTGGTTAGACAGTCCACAGCATCTCCATAAACCGGGTTCTGGCCCCACACTGCACTAGAGTGGTAGTTAGGTTCTGAGACCAGTTGCAGTAAGCCAGGGTGACGACCAGAAAGAGTGGGGAACTTGGCTTGAGTAGCAAATTGGAGCAAGCTGTGCAGGAGCTGGTCCTTCACGGGGCCAGGGGGCCTGCCAAGTGGGTCAAGACCAGAGGCGGTACAGCTGTCCCTGGCTCTGGAGTGAGGTCCGTTACGATGGAGCAGGGAGAGCCACCTCTCAGGGGGTCTGCCTCGTCTTGCAGAGGTCAGCCTGCATCCTGTGAGCGATCACACGGTCCCGGCTGCAGACCCAGGGCTGCAGACCCAGGGCCTCCTCTGACCTTACGTGTGATCCCGGGGGAGGCCGCTCTGCTGCTCTGGGTTTGTTCCTCCTCCTCGGCTGGAGGATGATGCGCCTCCAGAGGCTGGCCTCGCGGTTGTACTGGGCCTTTGCCGCCCCTCAGAGCCCCGAGGTTTGGCTGCTTTGATGCATATTTACTTGGCCACCCTGGGTCTTAGCTGCGGCCGTAGATCTTCTGTCTTGGCTGTGGCGTGTGTGATCTGGTTCCCGACCAGGCAGAAAATGAAGCGCCCTATGTTGGGAGCTCAGAGTCTCAGCCCCAGACCAGCAGGGAAGTCCTGGAGCCCACATTTAAATGGTCCTACACTTGGGTTGGTGTTCTGTTCTCACTGGCTTGGAAAATTCTTGGCGATATTTAAATAAAGAGCCCGGCATTCACTTTGCGCTGAGCCCTGTGAATTATTCAGCTGGTTCTGGCCAGTGGCT
This sequence comes from Madoqua kirkii, assembly GCA_006408675.1. NCBI lineage: Eukaryota > Metazoa > Chordata > Mammalia > Artiodactyla > Bovidae > Madoqua > Madoqua kirkii. Next base: position 3,923 of record SJYC01122313.1, on the reverse strand, counting down.
CTCCAGGATCCCTGGGGCTGTGCTGTGGACTAAGGGACCCAAAACCTATCGGTACGGAAACAGCAGGTTCACTGTTAACGGTATGGAAACAGCTGTGTTAAAAAAGAAAATTCTCCAAGTCTTCAGTGTGTCGATGTGCTTTGTAGCCATCAAGGAAAGGGGTGTGAGAGTCATTTCCAAACTTCCTTGGCCACAAAACCTCTTTCTTTGTAGAAGAAGCAGGTAGTGTAACGAGTATCACATAGACCGCGTGCTGGGGAGTGCTGGCCTTGCCGCTTGCTTAGGTGTCTGTGAACTCTGCAAGCTTTACCTTCGTTACAGGGAGTTGATGTGGAGAGTGGAGTGGGGGAGGGAGGAAAGCTGCAGGTAGGAGTGAGGGAGGTGCTGTTTGTTGACCCAGGGCTCTGCTACAAGGAAGACCTAGGCCCCCCAGTCTCAAGGGGGCCCACATGGACCCGCCGTTTTCCTCTGAATCTTTGCTTATGTGGTTTGTCTCCTTGTATGCTCTGTGCTACTTCAAACCAGTGATTCTTGTTGTTTCTTATTCTAAAATGTATGTCAAGTTTATCTACCCACCTCCCAGCTTCACCCTGGCCTAAAGCACGCTGCCCCAAAGGGGCCACCGCTGCTGCCTGCTTACCCCCGAGCTCCAGACCGTTCTCCACGCGCTGCTCCGCCCCGACTTTCTTTTCAAAGCGTAAACTGGCTTCACACGACCGCTCAGCCTGAAGCCCTTCGAAAGTCTTTCTACAGCTGGGAGAAAATCCAGATTCCTTCTCACGATTGATGCCTTGGAAGCCCACCTGCTTCTCCAGCTCCTTCTCAAGCTGCCTGGCCCTTGAGTCCTTCTTGATAACCCCAATTCTTTCTCTTTTTAAGAACTTTTCACTTGGGCTCACAGGATTTGTTCACTCCAGTCCCCACTTTTCAAATGGCTGGCTCTTCCTCGTGCCTCAGATCTCCACCAAAACTCACGAAGACGCCCCCTGCTCCCTTCGCCAGAGCAGGACCCCGCCCCGTCCCCAGCGCCACCCAGCACGGCTGACGCAGCCAGCGCCTTCTGCTCCTCAGTCCTCACATCCGTGGCAAGCTGTAAGTAACCTGCCTACTGGCCTGTTGTCTGCTTGCTAGAACGCAGGTAACCTGAGGCCCGGATTACGTTCCTCTTGCGCCTCCAGTTCTCGGCACGTGCCTGGCACATGGTGTGTGTCCAGTAAATCCTTTTTGGCTGAGTAGTTCCTGAGGGTCTGTATCAGACGCTAGCTCCTTGTCCACGGTGTCTTCCTCTCCCAAGCAGGAGGAACGTCTCCTTTGTCTGCGCTCCTGTAGCTCTTTATCTGGACCCCATTACAGCTCTCATCTTTGCCTCTGAGCATTATTTGCAGGGTGACTGCATCCTCCCAGTTCCTCGGGTTCCTGTCGCAGTGTCTTAGCGATCTTTTTATACTCCCATTGTGTCTGGCACAGAACAGGTACTCAGTGAATTCTGATTGAATTGATTTGAATAATTGAAAGAATTTTCAATAGAAAAGGCAACTAAAAAAAATGTTAGAGAGGTTTATTTAAAAACAAAACCACAGTAAGCACTGGACTCCTTGCCAACAACGGTAATGTTTCTGGGCCATCCTAGAGGTCTTGGAGAGCAGCCTAAACACCAATCTCCACTGGTCCGAATCGGCCCCATTATATGCTCCCCACCCTGTGAGATGGTGGATCTGGAGCCAGCCTGGACGGCTGGGATTTCCCACCTCCAGGCACTCCTGGCCCCAGTAATGGCCTCGCCATGGAGGCTTTCAAGGAGGAGACTCTGCCGTGGCCACGAGGGCCGGCCAGTGCTGCTTCTTCTGGACCTTTCAGAAGTTTCTTCTGACTGAGGAGGAGCCTGGATATAATGCGTGGGTGGGACTGCAGCGAAGATTCAGGGCGAAAGAAAGGTTTCTGTCCCAGCCGGGACCCTGAGCGTGAGCGACCTTGCCACTCTGAGTTCCTTTCGTTGTATCTGTGAAACGGCACCCATCTCACAGTACCGCTGCAAGAGTTCATCAGGCTAACGTCTGCCTTAAGTTCACATGCGCTTAGTAGGTGGTTAACGCAGGTGAGGCTCCTTCCTCCCACCCCTCCCATTCCAGGTGCGAGCTCCACCTGGACTCTAGGATAGGCCAGCTCTTGGTGCACAGCAAGACTCTGTAGAAAGCAGGGTGGGTGATAAGTGTGTGTGTGTGTGTCCGTGTGGCTCAGGAATGTATGTACATCATATGAAGGAACATACATTTGCTATGCATTCGGATGTAGTAGGTGAACAAAGAAATGATGCATAATTAGCATCTGTTGCTTCTGCCCCAGACGAGAACATGGCGAGAATCTTGCTCTCACTGTGGAGAGCGTGGCGGGAATCTAGATCTTGGTGTGGAGAGCGTGGCAGGAATCTAGATCTTGGTGTGGAGAGCGTGGCGGGAATCTTGCTCCCGCTGTGGAGAGTGTGGCAGGAATCTTGCTCCCGCTGTGGAGAACGTGGTGGGAATCTTGATCTTGGTGTGGAGAGACCGATGACCTGCAGGGCTAGTATCAGTTTGGGGGAAGAAAAGTTCTGTGCTTTAACGGGATAAACAAGAGTGACATTTTCATACACAAGCCAGGAGGAGTAAGAATGAATTTAATCAGCGGCAGACTGACAAACAGCACAAAAACTTCCGTGCTTAAATCCTGTCCAGTACCCAGAGTGGGGGATTTCTGTTGGTAGGCGTGGAAGCCTCCGCATGTCAGCCTCGGTTCTTCTGAGCAAGGGACGAGGCTACTGAGCGCCTATCTGTATGGGTTTTCCAGGCTTCCACAGCAGAGCGCCACAGGCTAGCTGGTGTGAGTCCCAGAGCTGTGCTTGCTTGTGGCTCTGGAGGCCGTTGGACGGGCTCCTCTGGGCTGTGAATGGACAGTCTGTCCTGGCTTTCTGCTCTGCCTGGAAGCTGGCCGGCCTTGCCTGTGTCTCCACTGCACCCCTGTCTCTGGGGACCTGTCTCCAGGGCCCCCGTCACGTTAGAATAGGGCCCACACTGTGTCCTCAGTTTAACTTGATTTCTCTTGTGAATATCCAGTCTCCATATACGGTCACCTTCTGAGGCACTGGTGGTTAGGACTTCAACACGTGAATTTGAGGTGGGGCTGGGGGATATAACTCAACTGAATTTCATGACAGTTCTGAAATTTGAAAGTGTCTGCCAAACGCTATGCTCCTACCTCAGCAAAAGAGGGGCTGGATTATATTAAGATGGTGACGTCTGCACCCCTGACAGTCGGTTCTGGACCAAGGTTTGGGAGATAGGTTACTTGGATACAGAATGTTTCTAGCAGGAGCTCACCTAAGGTCCAGGAGGTACTGGAAACGATATGATTGATTGCTCCGTGTGACTGTGATGTGACCATTCACCTGTGGGCCAGGTGAGGCTAGGGGATGGAGGCCCATCAAGTCAAGCATTTGCGGGAGAATCAGCCCCAGGACAACCTGACTTCAGTTTTCAGGGAAGGTAGCTTCTGGGTCATAATCTGTGTGCCTTTTGTATCTGACACACTACCCATGTTCTTTCATTAAAAATGGGCAGGAGAGCTAAAAAGAAAACTAGAATTGAAGAACAGACAGACAAACCCGAGGCCCTCGGAGGCTTGTGTGTGTGTGTACAGGAAGACTGGCTGACGGTGAGGCATCTTTGTCATGAGGATAGCCGACATGTAAAATAACTTGTCTCTAAGGTTTCCTTTAACCAACTTATTTTAAACTGAGTTCTATAAGCATGATGTTTTTTTGCATTTCTTTTCTAATTATAAGATGGAGAAAATAATAAATACATTGGTTTTGCTGTTGATGAAAACTTTGAGCTATCCCACATTGAAGGTCAGGAACAGCAGCGGTAAGGAGATACCCCTTGTCCAAG
>SJYC01122312.1:0-16672 GCA_006408675.1 Madoqua kirkii | reverse complement strand
GTTGACTCATTGGAAAAGACTCTGATGCTGGGAGGGATTGGGGGCAGGAGGAGAAGGGGACGACCGAAGATGAGATGGCTGGATGGCATCACGGACTGGATGGACATGAGTCTGTGTGAACCTTGGGAGATGGTGATGAACAGGGAGGCCTGTCGTGCTGCAATTCATGGGGTCGCAATGAGCCGGACAAGACTGAGCGACTGAACTGAACTGAATGAAGAGGAGATTCATAGGGTGAAATGACCATCAGCCGTGACAATCAGCACTCTGCAAGCAAACACAGCAGAAGGCTAGAAATCGAAACCATCAAGTTCAGGAGGTTAGTGTTTCAGAGCCTGCTCCCTAGCTGCTTGTCTCCTCGCTGCTCTAAGCCCCTGCCAGTTGCTTTAGTGGCACGGTAGCACTGGGGTCATTTATGCGATGTGGGAATGGAGACACACTCAGTCCTCGAGTGGAGACGCAAGCTGATAATGGGGAGAGCACACTCTTCCACAGACACATTTCCCACTGGCTGGGTGTGTACAGCAGAGCGTCAGAATGTCTTTAGTGGAGGGTTTTAGTCCTCTTTTTGCACTTGAAAGCTCACTTTATGTAAAGACAGGACCGGGCTCTTTAAGATCTTCGCTGATCCTAAGGAATGGATTTGGACAGGCTTATAAAAATGGCTGCAAATATTTTTATTTTCTTGTTTCTGAGCATGCTAATCAGAAAGGCTCTTTGAAAACATTTTTATCTGTAGCTCAAATTCATCCATACCCATTAGCTGCTCAATTAGGCGAAACAGACTTTTAGTTGCATGCCAGGGGCTTAATTTAATATGCCTGGGATAAGCAGTTGGCCATAACTGTGAAACCCTGTTTTTTTTAGAAATTAAACCCGAGTAGTGAAGCAAAAGCTCTTGACATGCCACGTGGAAAAAGGCTCTTTGAAAACATTTTTATCTGTAGCTCAAATTCATCCATACCCATTAGCTGCTCAATTAGGCGAAACAGACTTTTAGTTGCATGCCAGGGGCTTAATTTAATTTGCCTGGGATAAGCAGTTGGCCATAACTGTGAAACCCTGTTTTTTTTAGAAATTAAACCCGAGTAGTGAAGCAAAGCTCTTGACATGCCACGTGGAAACTGAAGCCCGCCGTTGAGCGTGTGGAAATTCAGAGCGGTTTAGTAGGCAGCATGCAGGTGTGCCCCTCACGTCCTCCTCCTCCTGTTCGCTTTCCAGTTTGCTTGTTTTGTTTTTGTTTTCCGCTCTAGTCCTGTGGGTTCTAAAGCATAACAATCAAGTGACATCTGTTCGGGAAGACAAAACCAGCTTTTGTTTGGCTGTGGCAGGATGGGTGTTTAGTTCAAGCAAGAGCAAGATCAAAGTTTTCTTTATAAATCCGTAGCCTAATGGAATTTTCTCAGATTCAAAATGTAGATTCTGTGAAATCCCTTTTCAGTCCTCATCTAATGTACCAAAGCGTTTCTAGATAGTGAAGCACATTGAGTCTTAATGCTGAAAGAAAACAAAAAAACTGTTCCTTTGTGTTTAATCATTTAAAGCATCCAAACTACCCAGTCTTATAAAAAGGAAAGTTAGAAGGCGGATTCCTTCTGGCATTAAAATAAGTATATTTAAGTGTGAAGCACATCCTGGGAAAGCAGGAGAAGCGACAGGGAGCCCAGAGCTTGCGCTGTGTGTCCCGGAGCACGCGCAGCGGGGGCCGCGGGGCCCAGGCGGGCTCCTCCTGTGGGCCGGATCCCGACACTGGACTTGGATCTGATGCTGATAATAGAGCTTGACTTCGGACAGGTGGTGACCACCCATCTGTTTTCCAGTATGTGAAAAGTGGAAATATACATATAAGCATATGTATCTGTCCCCCGGGACTGTCGTTTTCAAAGGAAGGAGAAAAGTGATTAATCCGTCTTTCAGAGCAGGAGTCCAGCTAAGAGCTGTAAGGCGAAGCAGCGAGAGACGCGGTTCCGAGAGGGGCGGGCGGTGCGGGCAGGGCGCCTGCGGAGGCGAGACCGAGCCTGAGCGGGAGCAGGGGTCTGGGGTCTGAGCGGGGTCCGCGTGGGGTTAGGGTTAGGGTTAGGGCGCCAGCAGGGAGGGCCCCGGACCCTGACCCCGCGCGGGGCGCCGCTGCTGCCGGTGCAGACGTTCAGAAGCCTGCGCGGCCGGGGCCAGGAGGGGTCTCGGCGGGTAACTGCCTGCGCGGATGACCGCGCCCCCGGCCGAGCCTGCAGGGCGGCCGGTGCCGGGCGCGGGCTGAGTGCCCAGGGCCAGCTGGAGAGGCAGGGTAGAGGCCGCAGCCACGCCGCGTGTCCAGCGCCCAGCGCCGCTCGGCGAGCTGCGTGTGCCCCACGGGAGGGCACCCGGGGCACGTCCACCCCGGAGGGAAGCCTCCCAGTGAGTCTCGGTTGACGGTTTCCTCGCTTAGTTGCCGTCCAGGGACAGAGGCTGCGCACAGGTGAGCCGCCAAACTGAGGAAACCCGAGTTGTGCTAAGAAATGAACCCAAGATGGATTTCAGGCAACTTTCTGGAAAAGCACAGCCTGGTGATCAGATCCACTGGACTGTGAAATAGCCTTTCAGTGGGAAGGCGAGGCGTGCACTCGCTGAGGATGTTTAAAGCAAGAGTAGCGAAGCATCTGCTGGAATCTCATCCGCGAGGGAAAAGCCCAGACCTGGCAAGAGCTGAGTGGGCGGCTGTCTGAGAGCTCTCACACCGCTCGTTCCTGATGCTGGAAAGTTGTGGTCAAGTCCCTGAACGTTTTCACAAGCACATCTGAGACTGGGACCCGTGTGGCTTGGCAGTCATTCCCGTGACCGCCGGGGTTCAGTGCCAGCTGCGGAATTTCCAGCAGATGCGGCAAAACAGCAAAGAACGCCTTTCAGATTCACATCCTCTTTACCTCTCACTCAGGTCTTATCCTTGAGAGGATCTGAGCAGATTTTTTAAAAGGTGGGGGCAGGGACGTGGGAAAAGGACGTGTTTAAAAGAGAAAGCTTTCAAGCTCCTAATTTATACTGAGGTGAGAAGAATCGCAAACACCCAGGTTTCGGCACTGTCGGTGGTCTGACCGTTGCAGGACTGTGCCCAGCCCACAGCTGTGTGCTGTGGGTTATGCGCTTGAGCTTTGGCCTCAGCCGAGGTGTGACTGCAGACCCTCTTCCTGCTGCTGTCTGGTATGTTTCTGTCCGTTCCCTGTCTTTGGGCTAGCAGAGCAGACCATATCCTTGATCAGCCTGCCATTTGAGAGGAACTACATCTGGAGGAGCTGGCAGAAGAGAAGGGGGAGGGGGGCTCCCGCCTGTCGCTCTGAGTCTCTGGGCCAGGCTGGTTGGGGAACAGAAAGATGCAGATCAAAGCTAAGAAACACGCGTCTCGAATGAATTAAAAGATGACCTTACGTGATTTCCGCAAGATGCTAAGCCAGTGACTTTGACTCACCCTCCCAAGAGCGGCATTTCCATGTGTCACTGACGCACGTGCTGTGGGAAAAGCAAGAAGAGCCGGGGATGGGGCCTCAGAGTTCAGAGCCGGGGTCCTGCTCTGATGTTGAGAGTTGCTGTTTGACTTCAGACACGTGGCTTAACTATGTTGTCTCAGTTTCCTAGTGAAAGAGGAAATAAATAATCCTTATCTTTCATATGTATCTCACAGGGTTGCTTTTATTAAAGGAGAAAAAAAATGGAAGCAATTAGTGTATTTATTTGGAGAAAAAAGCACTTAGATTAGAAAAATTTGTCCTATCAAAGCTAACTCCTCAATTCATTTAGAAACTGGAGCTGATCCTCTTTTAATTAAGCTCCAGCAATTCTTCATTTTCCATCCGGTATTGTCTTAGTTCAGGTTGTTACAAGAAAAATACCATAGACTGGGTGACTTTTAAAAAAATCATTTATTTTTAATTGAAGGATAATGGCTTTACAGCGTTATATTGGTTTTTACCAAACGGCGACGTGGATCAGCCGAAGGCTTCCCCGTGGCCCCTCCCACTTGAAATCCCTCCCACCTCCCTTCCCGTCCCACCCCGCTGGGCTGTTCCCAAGCTCGGGTTGAGTTCCCTTTTAGACTGGGTGACTTTAACAACAGGAATTTGCTTCTCACAGTGTGAGGGCTGACCCAGGTGTGGCAGCTTCATCTCTTGGAGAGAGCCCTTCTCCAGGTTTGCAGATAGACGCCTTCTTGCTGAATCTCACATGGTGGAGCGATGGTGGTACTGATCTCACATCAGTACTCTGCGTCTCCTATTCAGTTCAGTTCAGCTGCTCAGTCGTGTCCGATTCTTTGCCACCCCGTGGACTGCAGCACGCCAGGCCTCCCTGTCCATCACCGTCTCCCGGAGTTCACTCCTAGTGTCTCTTATTATAGGGGCCCTAATCCTCTTCATGAGTGTTCTGCCCTATCATTACTCACATCTCAGAGGGCCCACCTCCAAATACCATCACACTAGGGATTAGGACTTCAGTTTACGACGTTGGGGAGACAGAAACCTTCAGCTCCTATGGTGTATAATCCATTTTCTTTTCTCTACTGGATAGTATAAAAATACTCTTAATAATTCTGATCTTAAAACAAGCCACAAGGAAATAAGCTTGACCCCAAGTCTCAGGTCGTCTTCACCTACAGCCCGCTTTCACTGCCCCTCTCGGCGAAGAAGCTCGGAGGCAGCTGGCGGTCCTCGGCCCCGCCGCTGCTCTCTGGCTCCCTTTCCAGTTCACCCCCGTGTGCTTTGTTCTCGCCGCTCCTGGCCAGGTCCCCAGTCCCTACCCTGGTGCCGACTCTAGTGATCACCTTACGCTTCTCCTCTTTTGTGAACACTCAGCATCATTTGACAGAAATTTTTGCTCCTTTTTTTTTTGAAACACACCTCACTTCTAGACAATTTTCTGATCTTCACTCTGTGTCCTCAACTACTCAGCCTTCCCTACTGGACCCGGCTCTTCCTTCTGACCATATTTGTGGTAAACTGGAGCTCCTGGCCCGGGTCTCTGCCTTCTCTATATCCTGAGATGATTCCGTCTAGTTTCATGTCTTTAGATGCCATGTATAGCCTACATCTCCAGCCTCATCCCCTCCTCTGAACTGCAAAATCACAGCCTTGCTGAAATCTCCAGTGTCCCAAACTTAGCATGCACCAAAAACCTGCTCAGTTGTTGAGGTCAAATTATAGGAGCTGTCTTTTAATCCTTTGTTGACTTGACATCCTCGATTGTATCCATCAAAAAGTCCTCTCTGTTTTTCAAATTATATCTCAAATCTAACTACTCTTGAATTTCGAGAGTTCTGGTCTATTGCGTCAGTATCATCTGTCATTTGGACTCACACAAAACCATCCTTATGAATCATCTTGCTTCGCCTGAAACTGCCTCAGATCTAATCACCCAGCAGCCTCAATGGTATTTTTAAAACCTAAGTCAGATTGTGTCACTTTTCGTTTGAAATTCTCCACTATGTTCCTATCATAGTCGTGTCGTGCCCGACTCTGTGCAACCCCTTGGACTACAGCCCGCCAGGCTCCTCTGTCCATGGAATTCTCCAGGCAAGAACACTGAAATGGGCTGCCATTTTCTCCTCCAGGGATCTTCCCAGCCCAGGGATTGAATCTGCATCTCTTGCACTGATAGGCAGATTCTTTACCGATGGGCCACCTGGAAAGTCCTATGATCTCATCACACCTGTGATTAAAATGAAAACTTTTATCATGTCCAGCAAGTCCCATATGCGCTGGCTTCGGCCTATTTCTGTAACCTCATTTTCTATTTTTGTCCTTTTTATGAACTCTGCTGAGATCACGGGGTCTTTCTTAGGTTCTGTGAACATGCCAGGCCTATCTACTCCTCAAGATTCTTGCAGTTACTCTTTCCTGTCTGAGGAGTCTCTTCCAGATCTTTGGAAGAGTTTGCACGAGGACTCCTTCCCCACCCATCCAACCTAAAAGAGTCCTTGCCCCACCACTGTTTCACCACAGTCCCTCAATCTGATTATATCTTCTTCAGCGCATTTATTAGTATCTGAAGATACATCTTTTATTTATTGCTTTTACTTTCTTTTCTCAGTATTTCCAAATAAATGTAAATTTCCAGTAGGCAAGGACCTAAAGTTTACTGTTGGATCTTCAGTGCCTTAAGAAGCCCAGCCTGTAACAGGTATTCCTCTATGATCTGAATATCTGTGTTTCTCCCCAAATTCAGCTACTGATACACCAAACCCCAAAGGTGATAGTAATTAGCAGCTGAGGATTTTGGAAAGTGATTTAGGTCATGAAGGTGGGATTCTCATAAATGAGATTAGTGTTCTTTTAAAAAACTGTTTTAGTTTAGAGTATAGTTGATTCACAATGCTGTGTTAGTTTTAGGTTTACAGTAAAGCGATTCAGTTACACAGGTTCTTTTTTTTTTTTTCAGTTCATTTCCCATATGGGTTATTACAGAATGTTGAGCAGAGTTCCCTGGGCCATACAGCAGGTTGATCATCTATTTTATATATACTAGTGGACATATGTTTCTCAAAAAGCCCTAGTTTGTTCATCCCCCACCGTTTCCCTTTGGTATCCGTAAGCTTGTTTCTGGAGTCTATGAGCCTGCTTCTGGTTTGTAAATAAGTCCATTTGCATTCGTTTTTAGACTCTGCCTGCAAGTGACGTCATGTGATAGCTGTCTGTGTGTCTGACTCACTTCACTTGGGATCATGATCTCTGGGTCCGTCCACGCTGCTGCACATGGTGCTACTTCATCTGTGTGTCTGAGTAGCGTTCCATTGTGCGCGACGCGCCACACCTCCTTTCCCGTTCCTCTGCTGACGGACGGATAGGTTGCTTCCCCGCCTGGCTCTTGTAACGGTGCTGCAGTGAACGGCAGGCTGCATGTACCCTTTCACAGCATCATTTTCTCTGGACATATGCCCAGGAGTGGGACTGCAGGATTGCATGGTATTTCTATTTTTAGTTTTTAAAGGAGCATCTGTTCTGTTCTGGAGAAGGCAGTGGCAGTCCACTCCAGGATTCTTGCCCGGAGAATCCCGTGGACAGAGGAGCCTGTCACAGGTGGGCTGCAGTCCACAGGTCGCAGAGTTGGACATGCCTGAGAGACTGAGCGTGCACACACGCCTCACTGTTCTCCATAGTGGTTGTACCAGTTTACATCGGGAGAGTAGTGTTCTTATAATAGAGATCCCAGAGGGCTCCCTTGCTCTGGGGCCGGACATCAGCTGGAGGAGCTCGTTATGAACCAGGAAGAGGGCTTAACCGGAAGGTGACCGTGCCAGCTCCCCATCTTGGTCCTCCCAGCCTCCAGCTATCAGCTGTAAATTTCTGGTGTTTGTATGGGCTGCCTAGCCTGGGATCTTCTGCTACAGGAGCTTGACTAGATTCAGACATGCCAGACAGTGCTTTTTTGGCATCCAATTAATTCACTACACCTTTTAAATTTCTTTCAAAATCGCTTTGCTGTGTTTAACTCTTGATGCATCATGAGACCAGGTCTTGTTTACGAGGTCAGAAGGCATCTTGCCACGTTGGCTCACTGCTCTGTGCACCTCTTGATTCTCATCGTGATGGTGAGTGGCAGTTTGTTTAGTGACTGACTCTTTAACCTTCTGTGTTTTTTTTTTCTCCCTAAGCAGGGAGAAAGTGGCACCCCACTCCAGCACTCTTGCCTGGAGAATCCCATGGATGGAGGAGCCTGGTGGGCTACAGTCCATGGGGTCGCAAAGAGTCAGAGACGCCTGAGGGACTTCCCTCCCTTTCTTTCCCTTTAAGCAGTCCTATATACGTCAGTGTATCATGGGTCACAAGGGAAATTTACCAGCTGGATCTGCTTTGAAATTGGCTTTTTGGTGAAGCTATAAAAAAACCCAACTGGATCCTTCTTGTTTGGTTGCATTCCTGAAGCCCAGATGCGTCAGCTTGAAGACCGTGGTTTGAAGCAATTGGACTTGAGAATGGAGGAGAATGAGCTGGCAAGATAGGACACCAGGTCAGGGTGGTTCTGGCACAATGAAGAGAGGTCGGATCCCGTGGGCACAGACCCAGGTGCCACCTCCAGGCACAGCAGAGGGGCCAGGGCCTGGGAGGCGGGCGGCCACTGACAGCCTGGGCGAGGCAGGGGGGTTAGTGTAGGGCTGAGTCATATGAGCAGATGCTTATGTGCAGGACAGAGGGCGTGGTGATAAAGAAGAGACAAACTCCCCTCGGCGAGTCCTTCAGATAACTCTTCCTTGAGCACTGACCAACTCTTCATTCAGCTGGATCGATTTTCTAGGAATTTATTGAGTGCTCACGCTTGGCAGTCTTTCTGATAGCCGGAATACCTGTGCTGTATCCTCAGTGTGATGTGCTATTTGTCCTCAGTAAACCGGTGGACAGAAGTCTTTGTTAAACCAAACAGATTGATTTCACTTTGGAAAGATAAAGCTGATGAGAAGGTCAGGAGACTCAAGGAAGGCTCAAGTGGTAAGGTCAGCGGATGAAAGGAAGGACCAGCAAAGAGAAGACCTGAGGAGGCGGGGTCCCTCCTTGAGGATAAAGCATTGTCCCTTTGTTCACGACGCTTTCAGCATCTATCAGAGGCTTCACTGTCAAAAGACATCTCTCCCTCTCTTTCTGGCTCATGTAGGCCTGGGAGTCTGCGTGATGGGAGAGGAAACCTTGAAATCAGATTAAGGGGCACATTATTTCCCGGGGCATCTGAAAAACGTTAGACAGAGGGTTTTGAATGTAGGCAAACATTTATAAAAGCCGTCCTTATCTTCTTTACGCGTCTCGTTTCCACTAGGACTCCGTGGAGAAGTGTGTGTGACATTCTGTTTGACATAAAACCAGCACGTGTCCCAAGGAAATCAGCAGCAGCCATTTGAAACAGCAGAGTGTATCCCAAATATCGTGGTGAACCCAGGGAGGAGTTGCGGGCACGCCTGTGTTCCGGAGCAGCCAGATGGGACCAGCGTCTGGCGCCGCGGCCGCGACCGGCAGGGCTCACGTCGGCCGAGGGCCGGGGGCCTGTTAAACTGGGCAGCTGATCTCCGGGGGGGACTCTGGTGTCGCCTCGGCCGTGGCACCACCTCTCCATCTGCGATGGGTCTGTCTGCACCAGAGACTCATATTTCTGTGGTTGAAGCTTTTACCCAGAATCCTGGGGACTTCTCTACACGGACCAGAGATGCAGTTTAAATCCAGTTTGTCCCCTTCAACAACACTCACTCCAGTGTTCTAAAAAACATCCTGTACCTTCCTCCCTCTGAGAGTTCATGCTGTGATATGGTGGGCTAATCATATTATCTGACGTCACTAAGGAGATTCAGTTCTAGGAAATATAGGTTGTTTTAATCTTAGCACAGAGCCGGACACCTTTGAGTCTCCTGAGTCGCCTGCTGCTGGTTGGGGCTCCTTCCGCAACTCTCGGGGTGCTGTTTGGGGCTTGCATGTCAGGCCTCAGCGAGCAGGGTGGGCATTCCGCCTCCAGCGCCTCACCCTGCTCCTCTGAACAAGGTCCCCTGCTGCAAGGCTGCAACCCAGTCCTCACCGGGCGGAACTGCCCCCACGGCTTCAGAGGGCGCCTCTTGGGGCTTGGGGCGGGCCTGACCCAGGCGGGCGACTCCTCTGGGGAGCCTCTCTCACCCCGTTCTGCAGGCTTGCGCAGAGGCTGGCTCTTCTACGTGACTGAAGCTGCCCTATTCTCTTGCCTAATGGCTCCCTCCCTGCAGACAGGCTGGGAAATAGTGCACCTGTCCAGCTGACCTCAGGCTTTCCAGGCTCATTATACACGCTCCCATGCGTCCACTGAGTGCAATATTATAAGTCTCTGTGACCCGCCTACCCAACCGGCTGGGACCTTCAGAAACCAGAAAATAATGAGGGTTGGCACGATGCAGAGATGCTGGGACCTGTGCACGGTTGGCGGCCGTGTCAGGTGGGGTGGTTCTGGGGGAAGCAGGATGGTGATTCCTCAGGTATCAAGAGGAGAATCACTTTGTGATCTAATAACTTCACTTCTGGAAATATATGCCCCAAGAATTGAAAGTAGGATCTGGAAGAGATACCTGTGTTCCCATACTCACTGCAGTATTATTCTAATTGAGTATTATAATACAATAAATTATAATTACATTATTCTATTCAGCTATTATATAACAGCTAAAAGTGGAAAAATCCAAGTGCCCATCAACAAATGAACGAATATACAAAATGTGGTGTGTATATACAATGTAACATGCTACAGCATGGGTCAATCAGTAACCTCAGATATGCGGAAGATGACACCCTTATGGCAGAAAGAGAAGAGGAACTGAAGAGGCGTTTTTGATGAAAGTGAAAGAGGAGAGTGAAAAAGTTGGATTAAAACTCAACTTTCAAAAAACAAGGAACATGGCTCCAGCTCCATCACTTCATGGCAAATAGATGGGGAATCAGTGAGAGATTTTATTTTGGGGGGCTCCAAAATGACTGCAGATGGTGACTGCAGCCGTGAAATTAAAAGATGCTTGCTCCTTCAAAGAAAAGATGACCAACCTAGATAGCGTGTTAAAAAGCAGAGACATTACTTTGTCAACAAAGGTCCATCTAGTCAAAGCTATGGTTTTTCCAGTGGTCATGTATGGATGTGAGAGTTGGAGTGTAAAGAAAGCTGAGCCCTGAAGAACTGATGCTTCTGAACTGTGGTGTTGGAGAAGACCCTTGAGAGTCCCTTGGATGGCAAGGAGATCCAACCAGTCCCTCCTAAAGGAGATCAGTCCTGGGTGTTCATTGGAAGGACCAATGTTGAAGCTGAAACTCCAATACTTTGGCCACCTCATGCGAAGAGCTGGCATATTGGAAAAGACACTGATGCTGGGAAAGCTTGAGGGCTGGAGGAGAAGGGGACGACAGAGGATGGGATGGCTGGATGGCATCATGGACTCGATGGACATGAGTTTGGGTAAACTCTGGGAGTTGGTGATGGACAGGGAGGCCTGGCGTGCTGCAGTCCATGGGGTCGCAGAGAGTCAGTCACGACTGAGCAACTGAACTGAGCTGAGAGCATGCATGAAACTTGAGGAAATTAACTAAGTGAAGCAAGCCAGCCACATGGAGGGCAAGTGCTGTTTGATTCTACTTATCAGGGCACTTAGAATAGTCAAGTTTACAGAAACAGAAAGAGAATGGCAGTTGCCAGGGGCTGGAGGAAGGCAAATGTTTACTGGATGTGAAGTTTCAGGTTTACAAGGTGAGTGGCGCTCTGGAGGTTGGGTGCCCAGCAAGGTGAATGAGCTTAACGCTACTGAAAAACAGTTAAAATGGTGAATTTTATGTTGTGTATATTTTATCATAACTAGAAGTAAAGATTTTTTAAAAAGGACCCTTATAACCAATCTGAGTATCTCAGGGAACTGCTAGAATTGAACTGATGCCCCGCCTTCTCAGAGCGTCACACCTGCTGACTTGGGACTGACCGAGGCTGGCCCACTGTCCCTACGTGCAGCCCCAGACTGAGGACAGAGCCTCCCCAAGCTCCCTCGCCCCACCACTGACCAGCCTGCGGGCCCCTGCCGCTCTGGGCCAGGGCTTTGCACATCCCTCCACTGGCCACCTATCCCCCAGAGGAGTTCCTGGCAGACGTCGGTTTCTGTTACGTGTATCCGAGTTTTCCCTGCTGCAGGGAAGAGGAAGACATTCAGAGATCACCTGCTCTGGTGGCTGTTCTCTGACATGCTGGTGTGGCACCAGATGAAACACTCTCGAGGCTCAGACCTCGCAAGCCACAGACAGAATTTGAAAAAGAAAATCACATATTTATTTTAGAATACTTACTGTTAAAAAGACAGGAGGAAAGCTCGCCAATTTCGTTGCCTCTTGAAAGCCTTGCAGATAGGTGTAAACCATACCCACCTTCAAGGCACAGCTCAAATGCCAAACCATCCTCTGAGTCCAAAATGATCAATAACTTCCCCTTTTAAATTCCCGAAGCATTTTATCTGAAGCTCTCTTAAGACATTTTTACTTTTATCCTAGAATACGGTTATCGACGCTTATCATCTTCTGTACAGACTCTGTACTACAAGCTCTCTTACGTGGAGTGTCCCACAATGCTTGTGCATGCGTGATGCATATTTGCCGAATAGAAAACACAGAACTCTTTGAAAGAGTTATGCTAACTCTGCAAAAAAAAGAAAAAAAAAAGGCAAAAACAGAAAAGCATTGAAACTGGCTGAGTTTCTAGCCCTGCAGCCTCTGGTCGGTGCAGGTGTCTCTGGACGAGGGTTCTTTCTGCTGCTTCCAGCCCAGCCTCCCTGGGCAGCTGTGACCTGCGGGAAGTGTGACTCCAAGTGTGAAGCTGGTAATGAGACAAAAGCTGAGTTTGCCCACTCACCCAGACCACCGTGGAACCTAATTAACAAGTGTGGTCTTGACCAACATGTGAGAATTGGGGTTCACGTGCGTGCTAACATTACCAGGGAGACCTTCCGAAGGAGAAGGAAGCCATTCTGAGTGGCAAAACGGTGGTTTTGGTGGCGCGGGCAGGGAGCTGCGGCCGGCCTAGGAGAATTCACTAAACTCATCGCTGAACGGCAAAGGACGCGCCGGCTTGCAGAGCTCGCCCTGTCTGCGGTGTGTCCGGCGACTCCTGCTGGAGGTCAGGAGGGACGGACTGTCAGTGAGGGGAAAAGAAGCTGTTACCCACGCGCTACGTGACCCTGGGAGGCTCGTTTCTATTCAAAATCGTCTTCACAGATCTTAGAACACACAATAAACTGACAGACGCCTCCTCCAGAGTGCTCCTTCTCTGAGAACGTGGTCTCGGCCAGCCCTTCGTGGAACTCCGCCGAGCAGGGCACTGTTGGTCTTCTCTCCTCGTAACTGACGGGTCCTGCTCCCCCTGAACTCTTAGAATCAGCCGCCTTACCCCCCCTTTTACGTAGATTCTCGAGTTATTTTCCGGTGCCTACCGAAACGAGTGAGCATGGAAACCGTGGTGTTCACGCCTTCTGGTTTCCTGCATAATCCGGGGGCTTCCCAGGGGGCCCTAGTGGTTAAAAAGACTCAGCCAACGCAGGAGGTGTGAGAGCTCCAGGTTCCATCCCCGGGTCAGGAAGATCCCCTGGAGAAGGCCATGGCAACCTACGCCAGTATCCTTGCCTGGAGAATGCCATGGGCGGAGGAGCCTGGTGGGCTAGAGTCCATCAGGTTGCAAAGAGTCAGGTGCGACTGAACTGACTTAGCAGGCACTGCGTAATCTTGAGCAACCGAGGAGTATATGGGTGAACCCCTAAAGCTGGCCAGTCTGAAGACGCCTTCTCTGCGGCCTCCATATTCCCCTGTTATGAGCTAGTGGGTGGTACTTACATAGGTACAATTTTCATTATTGTTCAATATTTACTTGGGTGGCAATAATAAGCAAAGTACAGAACATATATTTAAGTAAATTTCTGCCCATCAGGAAGTGCAGGGTAAACGCCAAGCACAACAGTTAATGAGGAAAGGCAGGGCTTGGTGGGGGAGGACCAGCCCTGGTACCCCTGGTCCCCTCTCTGCAGAGGACCCAGGAGACACCAGCTTCCTTCCCGTGGCCTCCTCCATGCCCCCCACTCACCAACCCAGCCCCTCTTTCGTCCTGCGTCAGAAGGGCGTGTGGACTGAGGGCTGGCTCCGGCTCTTCGGAATTCCCGAGCCCTCTGTTTTGCAAGGTTTGTGGGCTTTTCTACCAGACATGCTGCCTTACCCTACAGTAAGCGCCCCCGGTTGAGGGTGGAAACACTGATGTTGGAATGCGGTGTCACCTGAGTAGAAACTGCTCGTGTGCTAGTTCAGAGCTAGAGAAGTGTGCCACGTGTATCCTGGATCTCAATTGTGACGCCTTGGCCCTCTCTGTGGAAAAATACAGAGGCTTTGGGCCAGACTTATGCAGGAGATTCCATTTCCTCCTTTTCAATCCCTTCCCTCTCAGAATTTGATCTGATTCCTGAAAGTGAGATAGTAATCCTGGGATGCTCTACTCACTAATTTATCTTTCAAGCAGCATTTAAAGAACATCTACTATGTGCAAATGGGTTTCTCCAGAGAAACAGAATAGGGAAATGGATACCAATGTCAATACTGACGTCAGTATCGATAAAGGCACAGATGAGCGTGATCTGCAGGCTGAGAAGCCCTGCGGCCTGCTGTCTGCAAGCTGGCGCCCAGGAAAGCTGGGGTGAGTCTGGAGTCTGAGCCCTGGGACTGCCTGGTGGTGCGAGCTCCGCTGTGCAGAGCAGCGTCTCGCCTCGCGTGTCTGGGCGGAAGGCTGAGCGCAATGTTCTCTGCCTCTTTGCTCTGCTTGGGCTCTCAGAGGGCAAGCTGATGCCCACCTGCTTTGGGGAGACCGTCTGCTTTCCTCCAGTTCCCCAGAAAAGTACTAATTTATTCTGGAAATCCTCTCACAGACACACCCAGAAATAATACTGAACCCGAGATCTGGGCACACTGTGCCCCTTTCAAGTTGACACGTAAAATGAAGCGGCATGTCTCTGGGCTGGGTACGTTCATCGTACGGGCTGGGCCCTGGCCTCCAAGTGCAAAGCTGCTAAAACGCTTCCCTTCCTGGGGGCCTACGCTGGCCCTTCCTTATCCAGCCCTCCTCGCTTGCACCTTCAGCTTTGCTCCCGCCTCTCCTCACCAGGCAGGCCGGCCCAGCCCGGGGTCACGGGGTGAGCTGGACTCCCAGGCGCCCGGGGCCTCTGGAGGGGATGGCCTCCCGGGGCTGTGCTTCTCACGCATGCTCACAGCTCTGTTTTGAGCTTAAAGCTCCCTCTTCTACTCATAAAGCCTCCCTTGACTTCTTCAGTCAGTTTGGAGCGTTTCTTCTCTAATATATTCGTAGCACTTTGTGTGCAGACTCAGGCGCTTGCTGAGGAGCGTGTCCCGCCTCAGAACTGTCAGCTCTTCCTTGTGCCTTTCTGCCTGTGACCCCCTTCTGTCACCTGTGAAAGTTTTGCCCACCGGTTGCCAGTGAGGGCTGGTTGGCCTTTGGGCAGGTCACTCCCCTCCATTGTTGTTCGGTGGCTGAGTTGTGTCCTGCTCTTCACAGCCCATGGACTGTAGAATACCAGGCTCCCCATCTGCAAACTTTCCTTAAAAAAAAAACAAAACTCTAAGCCCTTTGAGGATTCAGTTCAGCTCTGTTCAGTCGCTCAGTCGTGTCCGACTCTTTGCAACCCCATGGACTGCAGCACACCAGGCCTCCCTGTCCATCACCAACTCCCAGAGTCCACCCAAACCCATGTCCATTGAGTCAGTGACGCCATCCAGCCATCTCATCCTCTGTCATCCCCTTCTCCTCCCGCCTTCAGTCTTTCCCAGCATCAGGGTCTTTTCCAATGAGTCGGCTCTTCGCATGCTGGTTGGATCTCCTTGCAGTCCAAGGGACTCTCAAGAGTCTTCTCCAACACCACAGTTCAAAAGCATCAGTTCTTCGGCGCTCAGCTTTCTTCACAGTCCAACTCTCACATCCGTACATGACCACTGGAAAAACCATAGCCTTGACGAGACGGACCTTTGTTGGCAAAGTAACGGCTCTGCTTTTCACTATGCTGTCTAGGTTGGTCATAGAGACCACATATTTTTATTTCTCTATCCCTTTTACTTTCCCTGATGGGTTGGAGGTTCTCAACACATGTTTGATGACTGGATAAACGTATAATTGAGAGTAGGAAACGGTTGAAGCCCTAGGAGGCTCCTGCTGAGTGGCGCTGCCGTCCGCCGAACACTCCTGCTGCGTTAGGCACCGGGCCAGCCCTCTGTGCTCAGCATCTTGTTGTTTCCTGGGCTGCAGATGAGGAGGCTGAACGTGGCGAGGCTCGCTGACGGGCCTGGTGTGATTGGGCTGAACGCGCGGCGTGAGGTCGGGGCTCAGGTCTGCCTGCTTGCTCCCAGCTGCCACACGGTATTGTCCCGCTGAGGCTGGGCTGACCCAGGCAGGGAGCCTGCGACTTAGAATGCTACGGCTGCTTTTAAAAGCTGCAGCTAAACCCATGTGTGCTACTGTAAACGTCTTGCCCATTACTTCCGAGTCTGCCCCACAACCTCAGAGGATGGTTTTAGGAAGAACAGAACCTTAGAGCTGAGCGAGCCCAGGGCAGGGAGCGCGTCTTCTTCAGAAGCTCAGTCCCTGCGCAGTGCACAGTGCTTAACTGACGCCCCATCAAGCTCAACTCTCGTGTGAACGTGGAAACTGAAGTTCACAGCGACTCTGAGCGACTTTGTCAACAGGAGGTAACTCTCTTCCAAGGTAATGACCGAATGCAGTCTCACAGGAGCCCGATGACAGGCGAACCTCCTGCCGGCCAGGAGCTGCAGCGCTGACCGCTGACGTGTGGTGCTGAGGGGTGGGGTGCGCTCGGGGTCCTGGCGTGCGGGATGGTGGGGGAGCGCAGGGTGGAGGGCAGGCCGTTCTAGGAAGGGGCGTCCAGGCCTCTGAGAGCAGACACAGCTCCGTAAAGGGTGCAGCAGCGTGATAGTGATATTTGCAGCTGTTTCTGAATGTATTCGTTAATTTTTTTCATATGCCTAATTGGCATTTTTAAAAATTAGTTCATTTTCAATTGGAGGATGATCGCTTGGCCATGGTGCGTTGGTTTCTGCCGTCCATCAGCGTGAACGGCCGTGGGCATGCACGTCCCTCCTTCTGGAGCCCCTCCCACCCCCACCCCACCCCACCCCACCCCCGGTGG
>SJYC01122311.1:0-15824 GCA_006408675.1 Madoqua kirkii | reverse complement strand
CGGGGCTGAGCTCCCTGCCTCATGCAGCAAATCCCCGCCGGCTATTTTCCACACGGCGATGGAGACGTCTCAGTGCTCTTCTCTCAATTCATCCCATTCTGATTTTTTAACCTCCTTTTTTTTTTTAAATTAAATGCTTATGTTCTTCTTTTTCAACTCCTGAGAATTTGTTTCTCCTCCTGGACAAGATAAAAGATATAACATATCTCTTCATACCCCAGTCAAGAAACACTTGAGCCAAAACATTTATTGTCTACAAGAGATTGAGTACAGAGAAATCAGCCAGTGACTAAGTTCCTAGATCCTTCTGAACTGACTTTCACTTTTTTTGTTTTAATCTCACGTGGACTCTGCTACAAGCTGACTTTGGACGAATTTTCTTTCTTGCTCCTCCTCTCTGCCACTGAGAGTGACCAGGATTTCCAAGGCCCACGAGGCCCCTGTTCACGGCCCAGGGACTCTGGAAGTGGAAGGGGGGTGCATGGTCGGCTGCAGCTGCGGGCCGTCTCTGCGGGTCCTCGAGAGCGGTGCTGACGGGGCTGCTGGCTGCTGTTATGTAGGCCTTTTTACCAGGGAGGTGCCGGGAAGGTGTAGGCCTTTTTACCAGAGAAGCCGTGGGCGGGTGCTCTTGCCCCACGTTCTGTGAATAATGCTTCTGTGACAGCCGAGGTCACTTAGAGCTCTGTGTGTGCGTGTCCCAAGGCGGCCCGCTTGGTCACAGGCTGCTGTGCCTGGTGCCCCTGGGTGAGCTCCCCCAGGAACACCCTGGCTGCACCGGGGTTCTGTGCCCTGAGGTCATGCTGTGGCTCCGTTATGGTTATGCTGTGAGAGGTCATGTTGTGGCCGCCGTCCCAACCAGCAGAGAACGCACGTGTCTGCAGTTCCTACGGCTCCTCGAGTCTCCTTCCAGCCTCTTCACTCGCACTTGCCTGCCCTGGGTTCAGCAAGCAGTGTGGACGGCAAGACAGTTGGCATCACAAGCAAGGTCAGCGAGACAGAGGGTCTATAGAGCCTTCCCTTTAGACAGAGCTTCATTGCGAACTCTCGTTTCTAATTTTCCCAGCTCCTCTCTCGACTGGGCTGGCCTTCTGAGGGCACCCACGTTGAGGCGAGCAGGCCGAGCTCTGTCGGTCATTTCCGGCGCGGGCGGCCCTCCGTGGAGCTGTAGGAGGCTCCTGGTCCCGTCGCTATTCTTGAAGCTGATGGGAGCGGGGTCGGGCCTTTGGCTGCCAAGGCAGGGCCCAGGGCTGACCCCCACTTGGGTCTAAAGGAAGGTGCTGCGATCACGGATGGGAGGCGCGCTCCAGGGGCACTGCAGACGCCCTCGCTGCGGGGAGGGTGCGCAGAAATAGACCGCAGGGCCGCCCGGGCTCTCAGGCTCTCCAGACCTCTGCCGCCAACCCTGATCACCCTGCTGTGACCTTCGGAAGGCACACGGTGCTGCGTGCTCTTGATTCAGGGTACGGATTCTGAGGGAAGACGGCCGAGAAACCGCGGCTTGAGGTTTGCGTTGTCACCGTCTTATCAGCGTCCTTCCTTCTAATCAGTCGTGCAACCCGAGAGTGCATTCAAGCGATGTGGGCTGGAGGTGCCCATGACGATAAAGGATACAGTGTTAACCCAGACACGGTGGCCGAGAACCGCAGAGAGGACCCAGGACCACAGCCGCCTGAGAGGGCTGTGGGGGGACTGGAGGCTGTGGTGTGCGGCCAAGATAGGCTCCAAGGGAAAGTCGCTAAAGCTGGGTCTTAGAAAACGTGCCAGATTTGAGCTGGGGAAGGGAAGGACATCCCAGGAGCCGAGAACAAAGGGAAGGCTGCAGAAAGCTTTGGTTCAGTGCTGAAGAGGCCGGTATAGATCCAAGCCTCAGAAGGCAGGCGGTGAGCGTCTTTAATCATAGACTGATTTCCCAAGGGCGCCTTTGTTCAAGGCAAACCAGCTGTGACTGTCTCATGTCCGGGGTCCCCCAGGTGACCCTTCGAGGCCACCACGCGGCTGTGGTGCCGGCATGCGGGGGTGCGTCCCTGCAGGACAGGCTCACGGCGCCTCTCTCCTAACCACGTGGCGTTCCCGCCCGCTCCTAACCCCTTTGAAGCTGCAAAACACAGGTGTGCTTTTGTTTTGATTACAGAGAGAGCTGCTGGTGGGGCCTTCTGAATCCCGAGACCTGGCGCCTCTGCAGCTGCTGGATCCTTCCCAGAGCAGAGGCCCGAGCCGCAGGCGGAGCGGAGACTTTGACTTCAGAGGTTCAGGTGGGGGTGCCTTCTCCACTCTTGCCTCCCAACCCCCACCTTGGAAGCAGAGGCTTCTGGTCTCTTGCAAAGGATTGCCAACAGCCCTGCCGTGCCGAGCGCCGACAGGAGGTTGCGGCTGCTCTCAGCTGAGCGTTTCCCCCAGTGGGCTTGGCAGGATTTTACAACAATCAAAACAAAGCAGGTTAAAAGGTTCCGAGGGGGCGGATGGGGTGACTGCCTGAGCTCAGATCACAGGATGCGCCGTGCAGCTTGGGCCCGGAACCGCCCCACGGCTGGACGCCCCGGGTCTGAGCCGGATAGAAACCGGGACTGGCTCTATCAGAGAAAGCAGCCTGCGAGGGGGGCTGGGAAGAGTCTGAACTTGCACGCAGCACCCCGAGGATAGTGTCTTGTGTGGTGCTGAGTTCCTCCCTCCAGCTCTGCGGGCTCCGGGAAAGCTCTCAAGGGAGGGTGGTGGGGAGACGGGCGTGGGGTGGTGCCTTGGTGCGACTGTGTAGATACGCTCCTCTCTGGGGGACTGAGATTTTTCTTTTTAAAAAGTAATTTTTTTTAACATTTTAGAGATTGAAAAGAGATCAACAAAATAAAAGAGAATGGATTAGACTGCTGGCAGGGAAGGAGGCTTCAGTGACTGCTGTTTGGTTGGGTGGTTGGTTACACTTCTGCTGGTGTTGGCTGATTACGGCTGTCGTGGACGGCGGGGGGCTCGCCACACACACGCACACACACTCACGTGTCCGTTCTCCCCCAGACGCCCCTCCCTTCTTTCGGCACCCATTTGGCTCCAGCGTTCAGATACCAAGAACATGTATTAGAGGTCAGGAAAGACAGAACTTTGACCACGTTGGGTATAGAGTTTTTAATGAAACTGGAATCACATATAATGTATTTTTCCTTTTTTTTTCAGATTTTTAAAAAACTTTTATTTTGAGATAATTTTCAACTCAGAAGAGTTGGGAAAACAGTACAGAGAATTCCCTCCCACCCAGCTCCTCCTCCTGTTAACGTGTCACCTAATCATGGAACAGTTATCAAAGCGAAGACGCTGGCACTGGTGCAGGGCTGGTAACTACAGGCTGGCCCAGGTCTCGCCCGCTTCCCGCTTCCCGTTAGCCGGCGCTGTGCTCGGTGCTCTGTGCTCTGTGCTCTGTGCTCTGTGCTCTGTGCGCTGTGTGCTGTGCGCTGTGCGCCGTGCTCTGTGCGCTGTGCTCTGGGGCCGGCGCTGTGCTCCGCCTTCCGCCTCCCTTTGGTTTCTCTGTGCTTGGCGGGTCTTTGCTTTCTCGCGTGTTTCCTGGTTTGACAGCTGGGTGGGGTGCTGGTCCTGGATTTGTTGGGAAGCCCCTGAGTTAGTGCTTAGCTCGTGTGTCCTCAGGGTTAGTAAGAGGTGGTGCCTTCTGTGGCAGGCACGCTGTGGGGGCGACGTGAGCGTCTTGGTGATCATATTAGGGGTGCGCATGTCAGAACATCTCTGTATACTGTTTACACAGTCTTATGGGCATTTTCCCTCAGCAGTTATCAGGAAGTACTAGCTAGCTTCCCTGTGTTGGACCCCCTTGAGCCTGCCAAGCACCTCCAGGAAAGAACCGTAGCCATCACTGCGTGGACACCGGGCGCTGCCCACCTCTCCTCAGGGAAGGACTGTGCCCTGGCTGCTCGGGGTCCCCAGCCACGGGCTGCAGATGCCAGAGGGAGGCAGCCGCAGGGAGGCAGTCGCTGCGTCGCTGACCCCGGTGGGCCGCGGGTGCCCCAGGACCCTGCCCGGTCCCAGCTGGAGACACCGCTGGCCAGGCGGTGGAGTTCACGCTCCCTCCTGCCAGAGGCCCCCTGTGCCTCCCCGACGTCTCTGCCTCCGGCTCCACGTGCTCCTGGCAAAGACGAAGCATCGCAGGGTCTTCCCAGGGGGCTGGAGGGGCTGCCTCTGCAAGAAGCAGCAGCTCCCGGGCGCGGGGCCTCACTGGGGGCCTGGATTTGAGCCCCCTTCCTCTTCCAGGGCCTTCCTCGGAGCTCTCTGATTGCACCCAGCCTGAACAGAGAGGAGCACCGAGGTTACAAAACGGGGCCGCTGCCTGGAGCCCAAGGGAGGGCTGGCCCGGGCCTGCACCGGGAAGGACCGGCCAGCCGTGCCTGTCTGTCCGTCGCCCTTGGGACCGGCAGGCCTTGCCCGCGCTTGGCATCCTACCTGATTTGTTCTTGCTCCCCCGCCGCACCAGCCTTGGCTGATTCTCTCAGCTCAGGGCAGAGGATGCCACCTTCCCACTCCCAGCTTGACAAGGATGTTTCTCAGTCAAACGTCTGAGCTGGTCCTCTCTGCGTTCATTCCAAAGTCAGAAAAATATCCGAGCAGTTGAGATTGTCAGAGCAGAATAAAAGGGTTCAGACGGAGGATACGGTGATGGCCTGAGTTCCGATCGCAGCGGACGCCTCTCAGCCTGGGCCAAAAGCATCTCCAAGGGTGTATGGACACGAGGCACCGGGGAAGGTGGCCCCAGGGAGAGGGTCATAGGATATAATAATGTAGCTGCCTGGACCCACATCTGTTAGGGCTCAGGGATGTGTGCGGGTGGTCTTGTGGTTGGACAGAGACATCCTAAGTGTCTACCACGTCAGAGAGATAAACAGAAAGAGGAAAATTGGAGACACCCTCCATCCAGAAATTTCCTTTCTTGAGGGTACCTGCCTGCTGTTCAGTTCAGCAAAGTTCCTCATTAACGTGGCCCTGCTGAATCCAGAGCTTTGGTCCCAGATCATCCAATCGTCCTGTCTTCCTGGAGTGGATAAACTGATGCATGCTGGGAAAGCTCGGGTGAATTTGCATCTCTTTTAATATGCATCGGGTACAGATGGTTCCAGGTTGTCTGCGATCTGTGAGACTTCTTTCATCGAGGGCTGATCAAAATTTAGTGCAAGCAGGTTTAAAGGGAGAAGCTTCTAGGCTTGGGAATGCACGTATAAATACACATGTTGCCGTGGTGGCTCCACTGTTAATGAAAGGAAAATGATCCATGTCCTCTTCCGGGATGACGGAGTCTCTGAATACATTTATTTCAAGATTTAGGGGCTGGGAGGAGCTAGCTGCAGATCACAGCAACTGTTAATGAGCCTCTGTCCCTTCCTTAAGCTTAGTAGCTGCCTGTTCCCTGCAGTGCTACCCCCTCAGCGCAGCGCCTCAGCGGCTGAAAAGCACGGAAGTTCATCAAAGGCCCGGGAGGACCTGAAGTGCAGGATGGAGACGTGTGCGGGCGGAGATCACCTGGGCAGTGGGAGGTGGCCGGGGGAAGGATCTGGTGCTGTCTGAGCTGAGAGTTAGCTAATTAAATCCGGCTGTCTTTTACTCTGTCTTCTCACTTCGTGCAAGCCGAGGGCATGGGCGGTCCCGTTCCTGCCCTCAAGGAGCCCACATGCCCTTCGGATGGGCAAGCTCCACGGAACTGAACCGTGGATTCTTTCTGGGAGGCGGGTTGGTGGCAGCGATGCCGTGGCTGCGCGAGTAAGGGCTAAGTCACAGAAAGAGGGGAGGGCTCTTAGCCGGGCGGAGGAGACTTCAGTTTTGCTCCCATTCTGCCCTGTGACAGGGCCGTGCTGTTCATTTTCTTCATCTCAGTTTTCTTCTGAAGAGTTTGAAGTTGGTCATTGCTAAAAAAAGTATCCATGAGATGCACTTTTATGCATCCACGAGACAGGAGTAGGGGTGGACAGCTGCTTAGAGGGAGGAGCCTTCATCTGAGCACTTGGCAAAGTGGAGAGGAGGCAGGAGACCTGGCCTTGGGGGCGGGTGTGCGTCTGCAGAGGGCCTGGCCCGCCCTAGGCCTCGAGCCGAGCGCGAGGAGTGGGCACCGGCCAGAGTCAGGGAGGAGGGCAGACTCAGCTCGGGGGCGGGCGCCGCAGAGAGCCCTGCTGGGCCTAGCGCTGTGCTCCTCAACCCCCGTGTTTCAGGGGCCTTCTCAAAGGTGGTTTTCCCACTTCAAGGCAAGGTTCTTTCTGCCTAGAGCAGCGGCAGTCTTTTTAATGTAATTTGAAGGTAAAGATAAACACTGAAAACAAAAAAGCCTTGGCTCTATGATTAATTAACAGAATCATCTCAAATTTAGAAAATGGCTTCACTAAAAGCAGACACGAAATTGCATCAGCATGCCTCAATATGTTAATTGTGGCTATTTTTCCTGGTTTTCCTGTTGCCGCCACAGCCAGGCCCCATCTATCACTCGGCTTCCGGCATCGTGATCAATTGACTGCACGTAAACAGCGTGTTGTACACGTGGCAAATGATAACATCATTTAACTCGACACAGGGTAAAGCATTCCTTCGTTTTCATCCTTCCAGCTCCTCAGGAGAGAAAAAGGACAGCCTTGAATTAATTCTTTGCTTACTGAATCAAGCAAGCTTTTTTTTTTTTTTTCGGATCCTACCATCGATCTTCCCCTGGTGGCTCAGAGGGTAAAGCATCTGCCTACAATGCCGAGTTCAATCCCTGGGTTGCGAAGATCCCCTGGAGAAGGAAATGGCACCCCACTCCAGTACTCTTGCCTGGGAAATCCCATGGATGGAGGAGCCTGGTGGGCTACAGTCCATGGGGTCACAAAGAGTCAGACACGACTGAGCGACTTCACTTTGACCAGGGCAGACAAGCAGGCCCAGCAGTTCCACCACAGAACCTAATCCGTGAGGGTGGGGCTCCACAAAGGGCCACCTGTGCCCTAGAGCACAGCAGAGCGCCGGGCACTCCGTGGGCACTCAGCTTTCTGCATGTAGCCAAATCACTGCTCCTGTTTTCAGTGTCTCTGAAAGGTGATGGATTTCACATGTGTGTGCTCAGTTGTGTCCAATTGTTTGTGACCCCATGGATTGTAGCCTGCCAGGCTCCTCTGTCCATGGGATTTCCCAGGCGAGGACATTAGAGTGGGTGCCATTTCCTCCTCAGGGGGTCTTCCTGACTCAGGGATTGAACCCCTGTCTCCTGAGTCTCCTGCACTGCAGGCAGGTTCTGGGTGCCACCTGGGAAGTCCCAGTATATTTTATAGAGAATTAACATGCATCGGTATGCTGGGGTTTTTTCCAGTGGGGCAGCTCTTTGCATCAGGTGGCCAACGTATTGGAGTTTCAGTTTCAGCCTCAGTCCTTCCAGCATCTTCTCCAACACCCCAGTCCAAAAGCATCAATTCTTCAGCCTTCCTTATGGTCCAACTCTCACATCCCAACATGACTACTGGAAAAACCAGAGCTTTGACTATAGCCTGGGTGCTTACCAAGAATCAACTGCATTTATTTCAAATCCCATCCATCTAGTTAGGCTTCAGATTATAATTATAGAATTTAAATATGTATTACAAAATGGATGGTATATTAAGGAAAGAAGGTTTTTATTTTCCTATGAAAAATAAATTGAATGTTCTGGAGAAGCTCAGTAAAGTCACGTGTTTAAACAGGCTTTATAAAATCAGTGGGTAAGATACCTGTAAATGATTGAAAGGAAGTAAAAATCTAGAACAAAGGCACTTTCAACTTTAAACAAACTAAATCTGGAAATAATTGGTGATGTATGAGTTGTATGAATGTGCTTGATTCAAGGAAAACAACGTGTAACTCCAATTGGCAAACACCCACTCACAAAAGTACACACAGTTTCAAGGGAAAAAGAAGTGTTTAAGCCATGTATGTGTCATTTTTGAAAATGGTTTGCTCCATTCATTAACATTTTACACTTAACCAGTTACCTATTCTTCTTGATTGGTAGGGAGCATAAGAAAGTGAAAGGGAAAGTTGCTCGGTCCTGTCTGGTCTTTGCGACCCCATGGACTGGGATTCTCCAGGCCAGAACACTGGAGTGTTCCCTTCTCCAGTGAATCCTCCCAGCCAAGGAATCAAATCTCCTGCATTGCAGGCGGATTCTTTACCAACTGAGCTATCAGGCAGGCCCCAGGTAGCATAGCAGTTTTTTTTTCTTCTTCGTTAAATTAGTAAATTTGAAAAGAATTAAGGCCACGTAAAATCGGCAGTCTGTCTCTGCCATGGAAGTGTGATTGGGGGTCACATCTCGGGGCCTGCGGTAATATAGGAACCCAGCTGACCACTGCAGGTGGAGAATGTCGGGGTCAGCCTGCACCTGAGGAAGGGGGTGAGGCCTCCGCAGCAAATCCGTCCTGCCGTCAGCTTGTCATCTCATACACATCTCTTGCTTTTTCTTTTTCGCTCATGCTTCACAAAATGTTTTATTTTGAAAAAACTCCTAAAGTTGTAGAGAGATGCAGGTGTAACGTGGTGAAACTTCCTTACACCGTTTGCTGGGCTTGCCAGGCTAGCGTTCTGCACTCTTTTCCTTGTTTTTTTTCCTTCTCTCTGCTCCACCGCTCCCGAGACGGCTTCCCTCATCGCTCAGCTTAGGAAAGAACCCGCCTGCAGTGCAGGAGACCCTGGTTCGACTCCTGGGCTGGGAGGATCCGCTGGAGAAGGGAGAGGCTACCCACTCCAGTACTCCTGGGCTTCCCTGGTGGCTCAGCTGGTAATCTGCCTGCAGTGCGGGGACCTGGGTTGCAAAGATCCCCTGGAGAAAGTAAGGGATACCCACCCCAGTGTTCTGGTGGGGAGAATCCCATGGACTAGTCCATGGGGTCGCAAAGAGTTGGACACGACTAAGTGATTTTCACTTTCACTTTCACCTCCATTACATACTTCTTACGCTGGAGAAGGGAGAGGCTACCCACTCCAGTACTCCTGGGCTTCCCTGGTGGCTCAGCTGGTAATCTGCCTGCAGTGCGGGGACCTGGGTTGCAAAGATCCCCTGGAGAAAGTAAGGGATACCCACCCCAGTGTTCTGGTGGGGAGAATCCCATGGACTAGTCCATGGGGTCGCAAAGAGTTGGACACGACTAAGTGATTTTCACTTTCACTTTCACCTCCATTACATACTTCTTTTCCTCCTTTTCCTTCTTATTAAACTTGTTAAATGATTTGAAATCCCATGACCTTTACCCCTAAATAATTCTGTGTGTATCCCTTAAAAACAAGAAAAATTTTTACATATCGGTGATGGAATGATCCAGTTCAGGAAACCTGACACTGATACAATGGTATTCTTTAGTACGTAGCTCATGTTTGGATCTCATCTCAGTGGTATCTCTCGCACGTATTTTTCTGTTCGTTCAGGGCCAGATCTGGGCTCGCCTGCTGTGCTGTTTAATCTCCTACTCGGGAACGGTTCCTCACGCTTCGCTGTCCTTCCCGGCGCGGGCCGGCTTGCTTTGTGAATGCCCGAGGATGCGCGTTTGTCTGGCTCCTTGCTCACGGTTGCTTTCAGGTTCTGCGTGTTTGGAAGGAACATCACTGAAGCGAACGGTCCCTCCCGTTTCGCTCAGTCCACTCTTGTTTGCTGGGTGGAATATGTGTGTTCGGGGGTGGGGGGGAGCTGTGAAAGCCTCGAGTCAGGAGGGTGGAGACGGGCGGGGGCAGCGCCCCTCACAGGCCTGCAGAGGGCACGTCTGAAAGCGCCCCGCGGCCGGCACGGTGAGGCTGGCGTCTTGGTAGCCTGGGTCTCATCAGCTGCGTGTCTCCCGCCCCGGGCCTGAGCTCCTTCTCTGGCTTTGCTTAAGGCCCACGTGGGCCCCGCCTTCCTCGGTTTATCTCATCCGCCTCTTGCAGCAACCGTGTGTCCCAGGCACTACTGTCAGAGTCTCAGCTCCCGCGGGAGGAAGCTGGCGCCTAGGAGACGCTGGCCCCCGGCCCGAGGCTGGTCGCCAAGGCGGTCCGTTCCCAGCGCCCATTGCTGTGGCCACCGTGTTTGTGAAGGTGGCAGGAAAACAGGCGGCAGAAAGCTCACGCTCACGCGCACACGCACAGAATTACCTTCCGGCGCTCCAGCCAGAGTGACTGATTAAATTCTGAATGAAAGCAGGCTTCCCCATGCGGGCATTCGGGGATGCGGCCTCCCTGACGGGCGGCACCGCGTCTCAGGTCATGGGTGATTCTCCTGAGAATGACGGCGGCGGAGCTGGCAGACGGCGCTGGGCAGCGGGACGGAGTTGACAGCGCGCCTCGCCCCCAAGGGAAGGTGCCCGAGCTGACGTCTGAGGGAATCCTGCCCGGTGCCCCAGCACTCTCACTCGACAGAAGTTTACTTCTGTGAATCTGCTCTTTCTCCAAGGTCAGGGTGAGGTGGTGGTCTGGGCCCCCAGGTGGCACTCGTGGTAGAGGACCCGCCTGCCAGTGCAGGGGACGCAATCTCAGGTCATGGGTGATTCTCCTGAGAATGACGGCGGCGGAGCTGGCAGACGGCGCTGGGCAGCGGGACGGAGTTGACAGCGCGCCTCGCCCCCAAGGGAAGGTGCCCGAGCTGACGTCTGAGGGAATCCTGCCTGGTGCCCCAGCACTCTCACTCGACAGAAGTTTACTTCTGTGAATCTGCTCTTTCTCCAAGGTCAGGGTGAGGTGGTGGTCTGGGCCCCCAGGTGGCACTCGTGGTAGAGGACCCGCCTGCCAGTGCAGGGGACGCAAGAGGCACAGGCTCGGTCCCTGGGCAGGGAAGGTACCCTGGAGAGGGCATGGTGACCCACTCCAGTGTTGTTGCCTGGAGGATCCCCTGGACAGAGGAGCCTGGCACTGCAGTCCACGGGGTTGTAGAGTTGGGCACGACTGAAGTGACTTAGCACGCACGCAAGGTGGGCCTGGGAAGGCCGCTTCACCTCAGCTGCAAAATGAGGAAGCAGGAAGCAGTGATCTCTCAAGGTCCCCTCTGGTTTCGTGACCCCAGGCATGGTTGTTACCGTAATCACCCAGGTTCTAGAATATCGATAGCAGTGTTCTTTCTGTGACACGTAACCGTGACCTACACTGAAGTAAATCCTGATGTTCAGACCGCAGTAAGATTCTTTAAGGCAGGGTTCTCCTCATTGGTTCCTGGAGCAGACCCTTTCAGTGCATAAATTCTCCCAGGACAGGGAAGAGCTCAGATCCTTCCCATATTCAGAAGACAAACGCCTCACCTCATGAAAATGTTAATGGGCAGCATTAATTGGAAGCAGAGGTCAGGCTGGGAGGTCCCTGCAGATCCTGGGAGCCCGCAGGATTTGGCACACAGAGCTCATCTTCCTAGGGCTGGGTGCCGCGCCCACGGGTGCCCGACACCCCAGCCTGTGCCCCGCCGGCCCTTGCTCTCAGCCCACTGCCCCCTCCCTCTGGGAGTGCGCTCTGCGTCCCTTCTACACGTTGCTAGTGTGAGCATCCCAGGGACGGGGGCCCTGGTGCAGAGTCAGACACGACTAAGCAACTCACACACACACACACACACACACACACACACACACACACACAGCATGAGCGTCAAGGTTCAGTGACGCAAACGAAAGAGAACGCGACCCGCAGAAACGTGGACTTGAAGGAAGCGGCGACACGCGGCCTGGAAGCCCTGCGCGAGCGAGGCTGCGCCTGTGTGGCTGCGGGTCGCACGCGAGGGGCGCCTTCCCGTGCCGCTGTCTCGGTGAGGTCAGCTCAGCAGGAGGGGGCAGTGCTCGAGCTCAGCGCCGCCCGTGCTCCGAGCCCTTCCGCTCCCACTGGGTGATGATGCTGGCCTCCCGCACTTCACTCGTTTTTGCTGGCCGCCTCACATTCTTTATAGAATAAGAGGGTTCAGACAAGTATGGATTTGTCTAACGGGCGCTGCTCTTATCCGTGATGAGTCAGCCCTCGTTTGGTGTACGGTATCTGCGAGACGCTGTGTAACCGTTTCACATAGACTGACCCCACTCTCAAACCCCACGCAGGGATTGATTACCATGATTACCCCTTCCCCACCTTTTGACAGGGAGGAACCAGAAACCTAGAGAAATTAAGTGACACTAGCAAAGTTGCACCCACTCCAGTGTTCTTGCCTGGAGATTCCCAGGGACGGGGGAGCCTGGTGGGCTGCCATCTATGGGGTCGCACAGAGTTGGACACGCCTGAAGTGACTTAGCAGCAGCAGCAGCAGCAGCAAAGCCACACTTTTAACAAGCCGCGGAACCAGGACTTGGAAGCACGGTCTCCGAGTCCCGGCTCCAGGCCTTTGACCGCTGTGCGACGCTGCCTCAGCCTGGCGCCCTGTCCTGGGCGTGACGGGGAGAGCACACGCACCCATCCGTGCTCGGGGACGTGGGCCCCACCCTTCTGGAGAGAGTGACTGCACACAGCTGGTCTCAGGAACCCGGTGACATCGGATTAAATACAACCCAATCATTTCCTCAACTGCAGGGACCCTGCCAGAGACCCGCTCTGGCACGGATGACTGAGTCTGATTTCGCCGAAGGCTCTTCGGCGGCGTCTGCCGGTCTCTGCTGGTGGTCTCCCGCTCTGATGAGAACCCAGCCTCTCTCAGCCTCTCTCGGCGTTTGGGACGTCTTTCACCGTCCTCTTCTTTCTCTCCCCTGGCCGTTCCTGGTCATAGCTCCAGATTTTCTACCCGATGGGCAGCAGCTCATCTGCATCCACGGCAGTGCCAGCTGAGGGTGCCTCAGCCTCAGACTCGCTTGGCCCTTTGGCTGGAGAGCAAAGCCCACTGGCTCAGAGCCCGGGGCCGGAGCGGCTGCTTGCTTCCTGCGTCTCTCAGGGTGGCTGCCGAAGAGCTTCCTCGAGATGTCAGTTTACTGAAGAGAGTCTGCACAGGCTGAAAATCTGTGAGTTAAGCTCTATTCGGGGGTTTTACTGAGGAGTGGGGCCTGGACGTCAGCCTCTCACGTAGCTCTGAGGAACTGCCCTAAAGAAAGGAGCAGGATATATAGTTTTTTTTTTTTCTTTTTTGCCAGAAAAAACCCAAAAATAAAAACATGGAAGTGAACAAAAAAAGATTGCTGCTCGTCACGGAGAGCAGAGATCTCAAGTCACTGACGTCCGAGCGCTCTGTCTCCCTGCTTCCTGGGTGCCCCTCAGGTGGGGCATCCGTGCCGCGATCCGGCCCTAGCGCTGAAGCTGCGTGTCGGAGGCATAGCGTCAGTGAGCCCGGGGGCTTGCATCTTCTCAGACGCGGAAGAGCACTGAAATGAGAATGTCCAGGTAGGAGGAAGAGAGGCAAACGTCCCTTTGAATTTAGTCGTTGACTCAGCCCCCTCGCCCGGCCGACGGAGCCAGCGGTGGTCCTCAGCTGCTTGTTAACTTGACCCTGAATGCGTTTTAGTTTCAAGTCGGAGAGGAGCAGGAAGCGCACACCAGCGCTGCGCTGGTTTCACGCTGTTTGTAGAGAGAGAAGACGTTGGTAGCACTTAAATCGTAACCAAGAGGTGGCCTAAAGAGGCAGGGGCCTCCATGTTCGGTGGAAGCCTACTTCCTGGTTTGGAAATCGTGAAGAGTCAACTTTCAAATGATCTGAGCTTCCGTTTCCTCATCCTAGAGAATAGAAATAATAGAACCTCAAGTAGAATTTTCATGAGGATTGACTGGATCAATGTGTACAAGTGAGGACACCCAGATGAGTGTGGGAAGCTCAGCAGGGGCCCTGAAGCTTGTCTGAGGACAAAGTCTTTCCACCTGAGGTGGGGGTGAGGCTGGATTGTGCCTAGCAGCCGCTGAAGCAAATTCTTGACAACGAAATAGGGCAGAGAATTAAGTGAAAAAGAGAGCTGGGGGCAAAGGAGGAAATGAATGCAAGTAACTCTGCTACGGGACACAGGGAAGCTGAATTCCGAAGGAGCTCGGCCGTCATTTCCACTCGGGGGGCATCATAATGGCCCCAGGGTCCTCCACCTTTGGGGTCTCCTGGTGTATTTCATGCACTGAAGCTTTTGATGGTTTCTTTGGCTCCAGCCCTTCTCTCATGATCTTTTGCAGCAAACTCAGCCTCCTGTGAAAACATGGCATTTTCTGTGGAAAGGCTTGTGAGTTCTCTGGGACTTGAGTCTCCAGTAACAGAAGACAATTAATCTGAAGATCAAAAGTGGCAGATTGCCGTGCTGGCAGGAGCAGCAGAAAAGCTGGTCCGGACGCAACCGTTCTGAGGCAGTTGGTTTCAGCTGGTGAAACGTGAATTACAGCTGAGCGGCCAGTATCCTGCAGACGCAGGGTGTGGAGGTCTGGACTCAGCCAGATCCTGTGTTTCCCCTTCTCTGTGACCCACTTGCTGCTTCACCTGGAGTATAAATCACTACAGGAGACGTCACGTCTTTATCGTGCCTTTACTTCACCGCCCTCCTCATGTTCACCGTGGAAAACGTGACTCGTGTCTCTGCCACCCAAGTGTGCCCGCTGCTCCGGTGCACTTCGCTTGGCCGTATTTCTCCAGCTTCCTACCCCCCCACCCTTTTTGGCTCGTAACTGTATCATGTTAAGATTCCACTGGATGGATTTTTCTGAAACTTAACATCACTACTCTCAAAGTATTAGAATTCACTTGCTTCAAATGTTTGAAATAAAAACCTGTGTATGCATCTGGGACTAGTTCTTCTGTATGAAAATTAAGGAAGAGAGGAATTATAGGGTCAAAGGCATGGAGTTTTTAAAGTTATGCAGGTTGAAGAGCTAAGAAGCTATTTTAAAATGCTGCAGTCTGGTCCCAACTGTTGTTTCTTTCCATGATGATTTTAATAATTAGTAAACACTCACTGAAGTATAAACAGCACAGTAATCCATGCCTTACTCTGTAAGATATGCTGGTCTAGCCAGTATATAAATTAATCTGGATTTTTCAGTGTGAAACCTCTGCTTTCTCCCATGCTCCATACTGTGGGTACAGGCTGACTCTTGCTGCAGATTTCTCATGCTCTGATGTTTTCCTGAGAGTCTCCATAGCCCCTTTTCTTGTCCATCACTGTACTCAATTATTTTAAAGTCTAGGTCGGCAGCAGGCAGGGAGGCAGGGAGGCAATTTCTTCCTTTAGAAACTCGGTGAGTGGGTCTCGGGGAGCCTGGTGCTCTGTGCCTCGGTGGGAGGAGCTCTGGTCTGCCGTGAAGGCTCCCAGGCTCTGCGGTTCTCTCTGAACCGGTCCTCCGGGGAGAGAAGCCTCGCTCCTGCCGGAACCGCCTTCTGGGTAGTCCTCCTCCTCCTGTGCCAGGTGGAAAAGCGCAGGGCCGGGAGAGCAGACTCCCCCGGAAGCGAGCTCTGTGCGCAGACAGGGAGGCTCCTCTGCGAGCAGACGCCCTAAGGCCCAGGTTCCGAGCGAGGGCCCAGCGGTGCCTGGCCGAACGTTCTCCCCACTTTCTTTGGGAAATGTGCCATTCAAGTTCCTACTCTGTCAGACAGTGAGAGAACAATGCTAGTTTTGAGCTCAGACAGTTTTTGGCCCAGACGAACACGTTTAGAGTTGATTTTGGTGATTTCTGCCATGTCAATAGCATTTTCACCAGCACTGTGGACTTCTCTGGTTTCAACACCCTCAGCTTCTTGATTATTCCTGGAAAGTAACTTCTGGACTTTTCCCTCTGGCTAGCCCTCCTCCACACCCTCACACCTGTTGCTGTCCTCTGGAATGTAGGTAATGAGACCACAGCTTTCTTGCCATGCGGTGTCTGGATTAAAGTGATGGTCTGGGAGCCGCCCGCCTTCTAACAGTACAGTGTGCTCACGTGGCCAGGAAAATATTGCTGAGGGCGC
This sequence comes from Madoqua kirkii, assembly GCA_006408675.1. Taxonomy (NCBI): domain Eukaryota; kingdom Metazoa; phylum Chordata; class Mammalia; order Artiodactyla; family Bovidae; genus Madoqua; species Madoqua kirkii. The sequence continues at coordinate 25 of SJYC01122311.1, read as the reverse complement.
CCAGGGTCAAATCCCCCCGCTCTGA
>SJYC01122310.1:0-17720 GCA_006408675.1 Madoqua kirkii | reverse complement strand
CACACACACACACACACACACACACACACACACACACACACAGCATGAGCGTCAAGGTTCAGTGACGCAAACGAAAGAGAACGCGACCCGCAGAAACGTGGACTTGAAGGAAGCGGCGACACGCGGCCTGGAAGCCCTGCGCGAGCGAGGCTGCGCCTGTGTGGCTGCGGGTCGCACGCGAGGGGCGCCTTCCCGTGCCGCTGTCTCGGTGAGGTCAGCTCAGCAGGAGGGGGCAGTGCTCGAGCTCAGCGCCGCCCGTGCTCCGAGCCCTTCCGCTCCCACTGGGTGATGATGCTGGCCTCCCGCACTTCACTCGCTTTTGCTGGCCGCCTCACATTCTTTATAGAACAAGAGGGTTCAGACAAGTATGGATTTGTCTAACGGGCGCTGCTCTTATCCGTGATGAGTCAGCCCTCGTTTGGTGTACGGTATCTGCGAGACGCTGTGTAACCGTTTCACATAGACTGACCCCACTCTCAAACCCCACGCAGGGATTGATTACCATGATTACCCCTTCCCCACCTTTTGACAGGGAGGAACCAGAAACCTAGAGAAATTAAGTGACACTAGCAAAGTTGCACCCACTCCAGTGTTCTTGCCTGGAGATTCCCAGGGACGGGGGAGCCTGGTGGGCTGCCATCTATGGGGTCGCACAGAGTTGGACACGCCTGAAGTGACTTAGCAGCAGCAGCAGCAGCAGCAAAGCCACACTTTTAACAAGCCGCGGAACCAGGACTTGGAAGCACGGTCTCCGAGTCCCGGCTCCAGGCCTTTGACCGCTGTGCGACGCTGCCTCAGCCTGGCGCCCTGTCCTGGGCGTGACGGGGAGAGCACACGCACCCATCCGTGCTCGGGGACGTGGGCCCCACCCTTCTGGAGAGAGTGACTGCACACAGCTGGTCTCAGGAACCCGGTGACATCGGATTAAATACAACCCAATCATTTCCTCAACTGCAGGGACCCTGCCAGAGACCCGCTCTGGCACGGATGACTGAGTCTGATTTCGCCGAAGGCTCTTCGGCGGCGTCTGCCGGTCTCTGCTGGTGGTCTCCCGCTCTGATGAGAACCCAGCCTCTCTCAGCCTCTCTCGGCGTTTGGGACGTCTTTCATCGTCCTCTTCTTTCTCTCCCCTGGCCGTTCCTGGTCATAGCTCCACCTTTTCTACCCGATGGGCAGCAGCTCATCTGCATCCACGGCAGTGCCAGCTGAGGGTGCCTCAGCCTCAGACTCGCTTGGCCCTTTGGCTGGAGAGCAAAGCCCACTGGCTCAGAGCCCGGGGCCGGAGCGGCTGCTTGCTTCCTGCGTCTCTCAGGGTGGCTGCCGAAGAGCTTCCTCGAGATGTCAGTTTACTGAAGAGAGTCTGCACAGGCTGAAAATCTGTGAGTTAAGTTCTATTCGGGGGTTTTACTGAGGACTGGGGCCTGGACGTCAGCCTCTCACGTAGCTCTGAGGAACTGCCCTAAAGAAAGGAGCAGGATATATAGTTTTTTTTTTTTCTTTTTTGCCAGAAAAAACCCAAAAATAAAAACATGGAAGTGAACAAAAAAAGATTGCTGCTCGTCACGGAGAGCAGAGATCTCAAGTCCTGACGTCCGAGCGCTCTGTCTCCCTGCTTCCTGGGTGCCCCTCAGGTGGGGCATCCGTGCCGCGATCCGGCCCTAGCGCTGAAGCTGCGTGTCGGAGGCATAGCGTCAGTGAGCCCGGGGGCTTGCATCTTCTCAGACGTGGAAAAGCACTGAAATGAGAATGTCCAGGTAGGAGGAAGAGAGGCAAACGTCCCTTTGAATTTAGTCGTTGACTCAGCCCCCTCGCCCGGCCGACGGAGCCAGCGGTGGTCCTCAGCTGCTTGTTAACTTGACCCTGAATGCGTTTTAGTTTCAAGTCGGAGAGGAGCAGGAAGCGCACACCAGCGCTGCGCTGGTTTCACGCTGTTTGTAGAGAGAGAAGACGTTGGTAGCACTTAAATCGTAACCAAGAGGTGGCCTAAAGAGGCAGGGGCCTCCATGTTCGGTGGAAGCCTACTTCCTGGTTTGGAAATCGTGAAGAGTCAACTTTCAAATGATCTGAGCTTCCGTTTCCTCATCCTAGAGAATAGAAATAATAGAACCTCAAGTAGAATTTTCATGAGGATTGACTGGATCAATGTGTACAAGTGAGGACACCCAGATGAGTGTGGGAAGCTCAGCAGGGGCCCTGAAGCTTGTCTGAGGACAAAGTCTTTCCACCTGAGGTGGGGGTGAGGCTGGATTGTGCCTAGCAGCCGCTGAAGCAAATTCTTGACAACGAAATAGGGCAGAGAATTAAGTGAAAAAGAGAGCTGGGGGCAAAGGAGGAAATGAATGCAAGTAACTCTGCTACGGGACACAGGGAAGCTGAATTCCGAAGGAGCTCGGCCGTCATTTCCACTCGGGGGGCATCATAATGGCCCCAGGGTCCTCCACCTTTGGGGTCTCCTGGTGTATTTCATGCACTGAAGCTTTTGATGGTTTCTTTGGCTCCAGCCCTTCTCTCATGATCTTTTGCAGCAAACTCAGCCTCCTGTGAAAACATGGCATTTTCTGTGGAAAGGCTTGTGAGTTCTCTGGGACTTGAGTCTCCAGTAACAGAGACAATTAATCTGAAGATCAAAAGTGGCAGATTGCCGTGCTGGCAGGAGCAGCAGAAAAGCTGGTCCGGACGCAACCGTTCTGAGGCAGTTGGTTTCAGCTGGTGAAACGTGAATTACAGCTGAGCGGCCAGTATCCTGCAGACGCAGGGTGTGGAGGTCTGGACTCAGCCAGATCCTGTGTTTCCCCTTCTCTGTGACCCACTTGCTGCTTCACCTGGAGTATAAATCACTACAGGAGACGTCACGTCTTTATCGTGCCTTTACTTCACCGCCCTCCTCATGTTCACCGTGGAAAACGTGACTCGTGTCTCTGCCACCCAAGTGTGCCCGCTGCTCCGGTGCACTTCGCTTGGCCGTATTTCTCCAGCTTCCTACCCCCCCACCCTTTTTGGCTCGTAACTGTATCATGTTAAGATTCCACTGGATGGATTTTTCTGAAACTTAACATAACTACTCTCAAAGTATTAGAATTCACTTGCTTCAAATGTTTGAAATAAAAACCTGTGTATGCATCTGGGACTAGTTCTTCTGTATGAAAATTAAGGAAGAGAGGAATTATAGGGTCAAAGGCATGGAGTTTTTAAAGTTATGCAGGTTGAAGAGCTAAGAAGCTATTTTAAAATGCTGCAGTCTGGTCCCAACTGTTGTTTCTTTCCATGATGATTTTAATAATTAGTAAACACTCACTGAAGTATAAACAGCACAGTAATCCATGCCTTACTCTGTAAGATATGCTGGTCTAGCCAGTATATAAATTAATCTGGATTTTTCAGTGTGAAACCTCTGCTTTCTCCCATGCTCCATACTGTGGGTACAGGCTGACTCTTGCTGCAGATTTCTCATGCTCTGATGTTTTCCTGAGAGTCTCCATAGCCCCTTTTCTTGTCCATCACTGTACTCAATTATTTTAAAGTCTAGGTCGGCAGCAGGCAGGGAGGCAGGGAGGCAATTTCTTCCTTTAGAAACTCGGTGAGTGGGTCTCGGGGAGCCTGGTGCTCTGTGCCTCGGTGGGAGGAGCTCTGTCTGCCGTGAAGGCTCCCAGGCTCTGCGGTTCTCTCTGAACCGGTCCTCCGGGGAGAGAAGCCTCGCTCCTGCCGGAACCGCCTTCTGGGTAGTCCTCCTCCTCCTGTGCCAGGTGGAAAAGCGCAGGGCCGGGAGAGCAGACTCCCCCGGAAGCGAGCTCTGTGCGCAGACAGGGAGGCTCCTCTGCGAGCAGACGCCCTAAGGCCCAGGTTCCGAGCGAGGGCCCAGCGGTGCCTGGCCGAACGTTCTCCCCACTTTCTTTGGGAAATGTGCCATTCAAGTTCCTACTCCGTCAGACAGCGAGAGAACAATGCTAGTTTTGAGCTCAGACAGTTTTTGGCCCAGACGAACACGTTTAGAGTTGATTTTGGTGATTTCTGCCATGTCAATAGCATTTTCACCAGCACTGTGGACTTCTCTGGTTTCAACACCCTCAGCTTCTTGATTATTCCTGGAAAGTAACTTCTGGACTTTTCCCTCTGGCTAGCCCTCCTCCACACCCTCACACCTGTTGCTGTCCTCTGGAATGTAGGTAATGAGACCACAGCTTTCTTGCCATGCGGTGTCTGGATTAAAGTGATGGTCTGGGAGCCGCCCGCCTTCTAACAGTACAGTGTGCTCACGTGGCCAGGAAAATATTGCTGAGGGCGCCCAGGGTCAAATCCCCCCGCTCTGACGAGTCCTGCACGCATGCTCAGCAGCTCAGTGCTGTCCGACTCTCTGTGACCCCATGCACTGTCGCCCACCAGGCTCCTCTGTCCACAGAATTTTCCAGATTTTCCAGAACTGGAGTGGGTTGCCATTTCCTGCACCAGGGGATCCTCCTGACCCAGGGATCAAACTCACGTCTCATGCGTTGGCAGGTGGATTTTTTACCACTAAGCCACCTGGGGAGCCTGGCACATCATATTATTTGCTTATAATAAATCTGTTGTCTGCTGTGACCTTGGGAGTTACAGCCAAGACAGTCTCAGCTCTTTACTCTCAACTTGCAGAACTGCCTTGTCTTTTTTTATATTTGAGTACAGAACCATACATCTATACTACTTCAAATGAATCTAGTTTAAGGCTTTATTTAGTATATGATGTCCCTGGAAGGTGCTTACAAGATGCTTGTTAACAAAGTGCTTAGTATACGCTTTTAAAATAATGAGGTGATCATGGAGTCTTTCTGCTGTTGCTGGAAGTGGCTTTAATTCTTCTCACCCTTTTATTTTCCCTTTCACTCTGTTGTAAATTTCCTGAAGTTGTCAGCGTAGAAATCTATTTCTCTTTCATGTCCTCCTTACTTGCCTTAATGAAATACCAGAATTTCTCTCTAATGGTCTTAGTGCTACATGTTAAAGGAAAGGAAAAAGAAGAGAGTGAAGCGTGCGTTGCCCGATTGAATAATGCATGTTTTCTGTTCTCCCGATAGTTTATTATTTAGAAACTGGGCTCTCCTGTCTTTCCCATAGTAGACGGAATCAGCGCAGGGTAAATCAGAATGACGAGTATGCAAGGGCCCGGTTCTGGGATGCTCAGCGTAGCTGGTCCTCTCAACGTGTCTTCCTTTGACACCTTCACCCTGGGTATCCTGGCAACAGAGTACTTCACAAAAACAGCATCCCTAGACCCTGTTTGCCGAATTTCATCAGAATAAGAAAAGGGCCGTTTTACTGAAGCATTTACGGAAGACAGTAATTTAGAACAATCGCAGAGGAGGACTGAAAAGTCCTTGATCCAAATGCGACTGGCAGGGAAGGAAACCCCAGATCAAGGATGGCGTCTTTGCGTCGTGTAATTTCTCAACCATTTGTAGGAAGCCGGGAAAGTGAAAAAGAGATGCCTTGTGGGCTGAAATGGGAAGCAAACCAACATGAACGCACTGTAGCAAGAAATCCCTAAACCGGCCTGCGCATGCAACTTGGGGTACGTGTCTCCATGGAAACCGCGATGCGGCTGGGAAGGGACCTCTGTGGGCTTCCGATCGCTTGGTGGAGAAGCGAGCAGGGTGCTTAGGGCGGCCCGCTGCCTCTTCCTAGGCCTTTGGGACCCGGCACTTTGTGCTAATGTGCATGGGCCCTTTCAGGGAGTCGGGAGTTCTGACCCACCTAATGCATTGGCCTGTAGCGGTTCAGCTAAAGCTCTACCCTCAGCCTCCTGCCCCTTCCTCTAGGCAATGGGGGAGGAGGGCACAGAGATCATGTGGTCACATAACCTGTCTCCCTAGTTCTTCAGACTAGTCCTCCCGATGCCACTGCCTCTGTGAACGCAGGGCTTATTGCACCTGGTGCCTGGGCCGTCTGCCCTTCCTGAGGGCGAACCTTAGGTGATGTTACTTTACTGCAAGGCTGAGACTTTGTCGAACAGAAGTCAAGGCTCACAGGGAGGGAAGGACTTGAGGGGTGAGAAGGTTAAGCTCCCGAAGCAATGGAATTCAAGCAGGCTCTGCACGAGCAAGGATGAATGCCGATGGTGGGCTGTGCCTAGCCGCTCAGCCGGGTCCCACTCTTTGCAGCCCCAGAGCCGGCAGCCCTCCAGGCTCCTCTGTCCAGGGATGTGTGTCCTGGCCACGAAGTACCTCCTGTGCCCGCCCTCTCTCCACCCTCCTCCCCCGGTTCCCAGAGGTGCTGCCGATGGCTGTCTGCGTGCTGTGGAGTCTCTTCCCTTCCCCTGTCCCGTCTGGACCACAGCTGATTGCACCAGGGGCCCCTGGCCTCACGTGTCCAGTCACAGGCTCTCACTTAGGAACCTGGAAAGGGAATTCAGCGATGCTGGTCAGCGCAGCTGGCTGTTTGAACGTGGGGCCTTTATGTCTGGAGGCCTGGCTCCTGTGGGCCTGCGAAAGCAGAGGCAGACAAGACACAGCCGCACAGCACCGCTGCAGAGGGGCCCTAGAGAGGCAGAGAAGCGTCTCGAGTCTTGCTGGCCTCCTAGCTCCGGTTCCTTCTGCACCGTCTTGCATGACTTGTGCCCAAGACCTGTTGGCCTAGAGCAGATTTTAGCAGTGTGTCAGTCACTCAGTCGTGTTCGGCTCTTTGCGACCCTGTGGACTGTAGCCCACCAGGCTCCCCTGTCCATGGGATTCTCCAGGCAAGAACACTGGGGTGGATAGCCATTTCCTTCTCCAGGGGAACTTCTCGACCCAGGGATCGAACCCGGGTTTCCTGCATTGCAAGCAGATACTTTGCCGTCTGAGCTACAGGAAAGTCCTGGAGGAGATTTTACTTAATTATACATTTTAGAAAAGCCTTGGCCAAAACAACCTGGTTAAAGAAAGGCTCGAAACTGGAGCCCAGGCCTCCTGTCTGCAGGTAAGCTTCTTGCCTGCATGACTGGACCTGTGAGCCGGGCTGCCGGCTGCAGAGGCAGGCGGGTGCCCTCTGTCCTGGTGGGCGCAGGCCTGAGGGGCTTCCCCTGCGGCCTTTGGTCCAGGATGGCGTGCTGGTGCCCAGGCGCATCCTCGGCGGGCCGGAGCAGCAGGTGGTGCTGGGCTCTCTGCAGAAGCCGTCTGAGCCGCGTGTCTGAGATACCTTGGCCTTCCTGAGCCCCGCAGGCCCTCTGACCATCTGAAGGTCAGCCTGGGGGCGCCCCCTCCCGAGAGGCCTCAGGGGTGCAGATGGCACCTGGGGCCCCTCCAGAAGGGTCTCTGGAGAGTCACTGGAGGGGAGGAGCCCCAGACAGGCCCTCCCTCGCTGCTCTCAGAGGCCAGCCCCTGTTTGGCTACCATGCACGCCTGGGACGGGCTGAGCTGCTGCTCTGAGCGAGGCTGATTGTGGGGGCAGGAGGGACATGGGAGGGAAGCTGAGCCTCTGATCGTGTGCGCAGTACTGTGTTGCCCCTGCTGCGAGAGGACCCGTCTCTCCAGGACGGGCAGACGGCAGGCTCTTGGCACGAATGAATGCCGGGTAGCAGTCCAGGTTTGATCTCTGCACATCAGAGCTTCCTGCATAATTGATGGCTTCAGAATGGGCAGTCATACATTTCTGGGCAGAGGGGAAAAAAAAAGCTAATGTGTTCTTGTGAAGCCGTGAGTACAATCTATGGGATAAATGTGCTCGAGAAGCTCCTGACCATGCCCACACTGATCCGAGACAGTCTAAACACCGCGGATTGTACTCTACATGTTTCTCTGGGGCCTAGGTTTGCGGCTAAGGCTCAGCGGCCGGCGGCCTCTCTCCTAGGGCAGGAAGCCTGCGGAGGCGCGCAGCTCCAGCTCTTGGAGACCGCCGTCACAGCGCCGCTCCCCCTCCTGAAGGATGGCCGAGTCCTGCTGGCGAGGCCGGTGTGCCGCCAGGCAGAGCCAGGGCGCGTGGCCGTCAGGGGGCGGGGTCCTTGGCATTACTGTCATCTTTCCTTCTCTGTCCTTCGCTGTCCTGGCCTCCCTGTCAGCACACATTCAAGCAGAGACAGACACACGCTCGTGTCCACTGCTCGAACACACTCAGCGCTGCGGTAGTCCCTGTGATGAAGTGCTTCTTCAGGCTGGGACTAGGGTGAGAAGGAGCTATCAGGCCTGCCAGAGTCACCTCTTTCTGCATTACTCGTTGCCCCCAAGCCTAGCAGCTGAAAAGGGCGTTGATTAGCTCACCGTCTGCGGGTCAGGGAAGCAGCCTGGCCCGGGGCCTCTACTCAGCACGTCTCACGGAGCTGCAACCACGGTGTCCGCCGAGGCCGCCAGCATCTCAAGCCAGGGCCGGCCCGAGGCCTCCACGCTTTCCTCAGCCGATTACTGAGAGGGGAAACTCTGAGCGGGACTTTGGATCCTGTGCCCACCCCTGAACCAGACGGAGGGCGGGGAGTCCTCATCCTCAGCTCACGCCGCCCGCGATCCGCATCATCCCCAGCCTGGGGACACGCGCCCCACGGCTCACTCGTGACCTGGTGGCCAGTCTCCTCGCGGGCTGCTCCAGAGACACAGGTCCTCCTGCGGGCCCTGTGCAGATGCTCCCAGTAAGGCTGGCGGCGGCCCTCGCAGTAGGTGGGCAGGAGCCCAGGAGGCCAGAGGAGGACATCCAAGGTGTCCTACCAAGCTCAGAAGGGACCTCCCGCCGCCTCCACTGCGTCCGCTCCTCCTGAAGGGGGTCGCTCCCTCCAGCCCACAGTCATGGGGAGGGGGTCACACGGGGCACAAGTGCTAGGTGGCGAGCAGCACCGGAGGGTCTCCTAAAACGCTCTCCTGAATGCGGGCCGCCAGCCCCGGCCCTGCTCTGCTTGACGATCTCTTGCTCGGGAGGCCTCGTCTCTCCCGTGGCAGCCCTTCGCCTCCGCTTCTAGGATTTCCTTAGAGTGAGCCGTAGCACTCGACTCACAGGGAGCGTGCCTGCCTGCACCCTCCCAGCCTCCCTCTGTGCCCTGGCGCTTGCCCACTGGAGGCCCCTCTTCACCTACCTTCAGTCTAGTTTCGAAGGGGGTACAGGATCCAGAACTCGGGCCAGAATTTTCTCTTGTAATTGGTTAAGGAAAGGGGATAGGCCTTAAGCTGACCCTGAGATCTCTCTTTACCATTCCTGTGAACCTTCTCCCCTCTCTACACGTAAAACTTTGATGTGTTTTCAAGAGCTGTTCATGATTCTTCAGAAGACTCCTCTCTGGCTGCTCCAGACACTCTGCCTCAACCACAGGGAACTGGAGGTGCCCAGGAGTTTATATTCCTCCTATTTTCATTTTTGACCTGTTAAAAAAACTTTTTTTTGATGGTCATCATTTTTTAATAATCAAGTATTTAAAAATTGAAGTATGCACATTGATTTTAGACATAACACTACCACACACTCAATACTCTACAGTATAGTATAAACATAACTTCTATATGCATTGGGAGGCCAGAAAAAATATGTGCTTCCTTTAATGTGACATTTGCTTTATTTCAGTGGTTTGGAACCAAACCTGCACTCTCTCCGAGGTGTGCCTCTGTTGGTGTACCTATGTTAGAGACGTGGGTGAGATTTAACTGATAAGAAAAGACAAGCAAGGCGCAGAGGCTGCGGTGCTAAAGCTGAAGGCCTAGCAAGCCGAGGGCCGCGGCAGCAGCGAGAGCCGGCCCGGGGAGGGCTCTCTCCAGAGAGTCCGAGAGGCATCCGTCCTGCTGGCACCTTGCTTCTGGGCTCCCCACCCTCCAGAATGGCGCGGGGGTGTGTTCCTGCTGTTTATGTTGCTGTGGTGAGCTGTTACGGCAGTTCTAGAAAGTGAGCACTGAGCCGTGATTTCACACCGTCTACCACAGCTTCAACTCGGGGGTTCCTAGTGTGGCCACAGGCGTGCGCGCCCGTCCTCCGTGGCCGTTGGGACCTCTGCACCACCTCAGGGGCAGAGCCCGGGCACTCTGCTGTTCCTGTCTGTCCCGCTAATCCCCTCCCCATCCCTCAGCAGCTGCTGACCAGCCTGCTGTCTTGGTAGGGCCTCCTCTTCTGGACGTTTCAGACAGGTGGGATCGCAGATGCTATCACCCAGCGTGAAGCTTTCAGGGCTCATCCGCGTGTGGAGCTGGCGCGTGCTTCACTCGCGTTTGTGAAACGGTGGCGGTCCATCGTGTCGACTATTAGCCCGTCACACGGTGGGCCTTGCGCTGTTTCCACATTTTGGCGGCAGTGAGCAGTGCTGTTACCATAATCCACGTACGTGTTTTTTGTTGACCTATTTTCATTTCAAGTATATACCTAGGAGTAGAATTGACTGGATCACTGGTAACTCTTAATTATTTGAAGAACTGGCAATTTCTTTTCTTTTCCAAACAAAAGAAATATGTTTGGAAACGTGTTTCCAAAGTGGCTGTACACCATGGTATATGCCCACCGTTAGTGTAGGAGGGATCTGATTTCTCTACATCTTCACCAATACTTGTTATCATCACACCTTTTGATTCTAGCCTTTCTAGTGAATGTGAAATGATGTATTCTTATGGTTTTAACTTACATTTTCTTGATGACTAATGATGTGGAGTAGATGCCAGTGGTCATCCGGTCCCATCGCTTGATGGCAAATAGATGGGGAAACAGTGGAAACAGTGTCAGACTTTATTTTCTTGGGCTCCAAAATCACTGCAGATTGTGACTGCAGCCATGAAATTAAAAGACACTCGCTCCTTGAAAGGAAAGATATGAGCAACCTAGATAGCGTATTTAAAAACAGACACGTTACTTTGCCAACAAAGGTCCACGTAGTCAAAGCTATGGTTTTTCCAGTGGGCATGTATGGATGATGTGAGAGTTGGACTGTGAAGAAAGCTGAGCACCAAATAATTGATGCTTTTGAACTGTGGTGTTGGAGAAGACTCTTGAGAGTCCCTTGGACTGCAAGGAGATCCAACAAGTCCATCCTAAAGATCAGTCCTGGGTGCAAGGACTGATGCTGAAGCTGAAACTCAAATATTTTGGCCACCTGATATGAAGAGCTGACTCATTTGAAACGACCCTGGTGCTGGGAAAGATTGAAGGCAGGAGGAGAAGGGGATGACAGAGGATGAGATGGCTGGATGGCATCACCGACTCGATGGACGTGAGTCTGAGTGAGCTCCAGGGGTTGGTGACGGACAGGGAGGCCTGGCTGCTGCACTCCACGGGGTCGCAGAGTCAGACGTGACTGACTGAACTGAATGCTGTGGAACGTTTTTTATGTGCTTATTGGCTATTGCATATCTTCCTTGAATAAACCTCTTCATATCCGCTGTTTACTTTTGAATTGGGTTCACCCACCCTGTGGACCCGTGCTGCTTGGTGTGAGAGCAGGGGGCTGTGTCCCTTACCCTGAGGTACCTTGAGACATGACTCTGCCTTGAGCTCCTCTGCAGAATCAGATAGAAGCCGACACTGCCTGGGGCCTCTGCCTTCTTCCCCTTCTGGTCACACCCCTCGGGCAGAATGAGGTCACTCATCTTGAGACCCAGCCGCGCCACGCTTCACGGCTTCATCTACTTGAATCTGGGGCGACTCGTGGCTGCTTTGTCCGACCCGACACAGCAGGAGCGATGCTGCCCGCTTTTGGACCTTGACTTAAGCAAGTTCTGCTTTCTCTCAAATAATTAATGTAAGAAACCCAAGTGGTGTTTATAATCTTATCCAACATTTCAAAGTTTTTCAGACCAATCCAATTTTACTGTACTATGAAACAGTTTTTTTTTTCTCATCAGAACTGTACTGATGGAAATGTTTCATCGTGCATTTGTCTAAACACAGAATGCACAACATCGAGAGTGAACCCTAAGGGAAAGCATGGGCTTAGGGTGGCTGACATGTCGATGCAGGGACATCAGTGATAACAGATGCGTCCCTCTGCTGAGGGATGTTGATGATGGGGAGTGCCAGGGGTTACCGGGAACGCCTCTGTACCTTCCTTCCAGTTTTTCTGTGAACCTAAAACTTCACCTAAAAATAATCTTTAAAACCAAATAAGATGATAAAAATCACCAATATGCTTCTTAGTGATAAAGACCACTACCATTTTGATCTATATCCTTGCAGTTTTGCCTGGGCTAATAAATCCAATCTAGCCATCATTTGTCTCCCAATCAATTTATCTTTATATAGTTTATAAAGAATGTTTGGCTTGATCTATATTTACTTTTCCCAACTCTGTCAACTTTCTGACCAGGGTCATTATTCTCCTGGTCTCAGAAGCCTAAGACACTCTGACATAGTGTTAGAAGGTGTTAGAGTTTAAGAGGTATGAACTGAGAAAGCCTGGAAGACGAGATTGTGGAAGGGGGGGTGGGGAGAGGTGACATCATCTCCCTCTTCAGTGATATTAAAATCTCTGATTCTCAGAAAGCCCAGTGTGTCTGCCTGCTAATTATCAGGACTGGAGTTTTTCATCTTCCACAGACGCACTGTTGTTCAGGGAAAGGAGTGGGTGAGAGACGAAGGGCTTCTCCCCACGACAGCAGTTACTGGGTGATGCCCCTTTCCCTAAAACGCTGGGTCTAAACAAACACACAACCAGCGTATGTCTGCAAGTCTGGATGATGGAAATTTAGGATACCGAGTTCTGCTTCAGGCGGCAGAGGCTGAAATAAAATCACAGAGGATGATTCTCTAACAGTGACCACAAGTCCTAGGGGTTAATTGCACAGATGGGAATTGGGCCGACATGACCCTCAGTGACTGCTGGATGCCTTATGAGCCGTCCGTGAGGGCGGCCAGCCAGCCCATCCGCAGCATGTCCTAAGTGAGGCCCACGAGTCATCTGTAGCTCTGGAGTTACTCAGAACCTTAGATAAACATCTGCTCTGCTGGGACAGTGAGAGTGTGGGCACAAACCAGAGGAAAAGGATATACTGACAAGAACTAACTTATCGTAGCTATGAAGAATCAGTGGAAAACTGATTCCAAATATATACACAGGGGAAATCTATGCAAAATTTTAAAAAATCAGTTTTTCCACTTTCTTGCAATACAATAACTAGATAAATGAATTAAAGGTAAAGAATCATTTGGAAGGCAGTGGTTACGTCTGTGGATATTGCAAATGTCTCTTGTTGCATCCAAACGTGGAAGAGTGGGGCCTGGGGCTCCATGAGGCGTCTGTTTCCCTCGCTGCTCTCTTCTGGAGGGGGCTGGCCTCTCCTTGGTGGAGGTCTGCATGTCGAGACCATGTCCGCGTGATGGCCATGTCATATTTCATATGTTCTCACAACTTACTGTGTCCAAGTTTCCCGCCATTAATCACCTAGCCTGCCATCTTCACATCTATGGAATGTGGCCTAATGAATTCACATCCACTGGAACAGACTCCCTTTCCTGGCTGCTGTAGTGCTGGAAAGGGAATGTATATTTCTGGCAAGTTGTCTGTTTAAAGGCAGTTCCACCAGGAAAAGAATAACCATCCTAGTTCTAATATCAACTTTTTTTTGGGGGGGGGGGGCGGCGCGCTTTTGCAAATCTGCGGTTGTTGGAGCACTGACTTTATTAGGCAGTAACCATGGACCTTGGTTGGCTTCCCAAGCTGAATTAAGGCTGCTGACTAGTCGGCAGACTGGGTATTGTGACAAGTGCCCTACTCATCCTGGTTTACAAGTAATGTTAGCATTTGGATAAAACAAAGTTTAAAGGCCCTTACACGCAAAGATTACAGACGCTTGTCAGAAAATGGTCAAGATATTTATTGAATATAAAGCTCTTTCTATAGAATAAATTCCAGTAATATTAGAACTCGTTGGTTATGAGCGAGGGGTAATAAAATGCACGGCTGTGTGGCACTTCACTTCATTGTTACTACGTGTTCATTCAAATGCTCATGAGACGCTCGCCATGCTGACTGAGACAGTTATTAGCAAGGATCATGAAGTCCTAAATAAGGGTGTGGAGACAAAGAGGAGAGGAAAGGTCTGAAGGCCATTTCTGATGGAGAATCCCCGGGAAAGTGGTTCTGTGTAGAGAAGGAGGAAGGAGTTGGCTGACTGTGGGCTTTTGCTTTGGGGAGACATTAGCCGAGTTCTGGGGATGCTTGATTCAAGGCATCCACATGATGTGAATAAGAGGAAAGATGGACCACTTAAGCCGGCAAGGCTAGTGAGTTAGAGTGTCTGTTTGGAGAAGCCTCCTCTCCTCACAGTGAGCAGGAGCCTGCGGCCGGGCTGGCTGTGATACTCTAGTGTCTGCCTGGAACTGACCTGCGTCCAAGCAGGTTCATGGGCGAGAGCAGGAAAAAGCACCTCGGAGAGCCAGGAGGGTGGTCTAAAGCCCTGAGTGAACCCCGTGCCGATAGACTCCTGGGAGGGAAACACCGCTGTTTTGAAGGCCAAGTTGATTTATGACTCGAGCGCTCACTTCCTGCTCAACTGGGGGCGCATCCCATCTCTGTTGCTGGGACTTGCCCTTCCTCGTGGGACTGAACCAGCGCCTGGGGTAGAGGCAGGCGTACGGGACGTCCGCAAAAGCCCCAGCGTCTCTGTAGGGCCACTGTGCCCGCTGCTGGCCTCGCTCTCGCCAGGACACGTGCTGGTTTCCTGTTCCCACACCCAGGGCTGCGGGCAGCTCCGATCAAGCCAAGACCGTCTGGGGCCAGGGTCCCACCCTGGGTGCCGTGGTCCCCTCTCACTCTGGGGTCTCTGGGCCCCCCAGCACCGCCATGGAGCAGGACCAGAGGGCTCTCCTTTTCCCCAGGCCCTTGAGCTGTCTCTGCTCCTCAGCCCAGGGGACCCTGCTGTCCTCCCGACTTGTGCGAGCCCCTCCAATTCTCCCGCAGCCCCTCCTCCTCGGGGGTTCGGGGTTGAGGAAACACAAAGCCAGAGTCTGGCGGGCTCCCTGCTCTGTGCCCCGAGTGTACCTGCCCGGAGGCCATGAATCAGAGCCTGGCAGGGCTCTGACGGGGGAGGGAACGGAAGGCACAGCGGGAACACGACTCAACACCTCCACACGCCATGCAGCGGCTTCAGTCCCGAGCCCGAAGGTGCGAGGCACAGACGGAAGTTCTAGGTTTTGAAGGCGGTGTGGTGAAAAGCCTGTGAGCCCGCAGCTTGCAGACTTGGAGAAGTCGGGGAGACGGAGCCTGAACGAGTCCCTTCTGCTGGGGTGGAAGTGTCTAACAAGCCTCTCTTCACTGGATGTTCAGGGCTCCGTGGAAATGGGGGCGCGAAGCAGCGTGAATGCTGCTTTCTGTGTCTCCCTTTGAAAAAGCTAACAGAGGAAAGGTCTCTCCTGAAGAGGAGGGTGAGTTCACCCTTCTTCCTGCAGATCGACTGACCTGCACTTGGGGTTCTCTTCCTGGTACGCCCTGCCCCTCCGAGGCCCCGGAACTCCGCGACCTCCTAACCCCGAGCCAGGCAGAGCTGGAAGGCTGGTCTGAGCGAAGGGCAGTGTCAGTTGATCCGCTGCTGGGCTGGCCTCGGTTATTGATTAACTTACAGAGCACAGCAGACGCGGCCGATGGGGCTCTTTCAAAATAAATCAGTATTCCGAACACTGAAAGGGACCAGGAGGTGTGAGGGAACGGCAGAGACAGGCTGAGAGAAGATCAAACCACAGAAGGTCAGGCGCCACCGAGAGGCCTCTGCCAGGAGGAGGGAGCCTTTCTGCGGAAGAATGTAGGCAGCTGGGGAAAGACTTCAAAGGAGGCGAGCTGTTTACAATTCCCTCTTCCGACGGGCCTGCGTCTTTGAGTCCGCCCAGAAAAGATCAAGGAGGAAAGAGCCGGGAGGGGGCAGTGGGGCTCGGTTGGCCGTGAGAGGGAGCGACGGCAGGAGCATCTGCTGCACCGAGCTGCGGGCGCGCTCCGACGGTGTCGCTCCGGCGGGCTGCGCGGTGCCAGGCGTCCGGGACCGCGCTCCAGCAGCGTCACCGTGTGCGGGGAGCCGCGAGGCGTGGCCAGGGCTGCGGGCCAGTGCGGGGCCAAGAGCGGGCGGGCTGCGGTCCTGATGGGAGCACAGGCGAGGAGCCAGCCGACCCCAGCAGTCGGTGCTCCTCCCAAGGTCACACGTTCCTTCCCCAGGACGCGGCGACGCGCTTGTGCATTTGCAAGCGTTATGAGGCCGTGCCCTGTTCATTTACTCACCCATCTGTTTGTTTTCTGGGTAGCGAGGGTGTGGGTGCAGGAATGAAGTCTGTGCCCCCACGGAGGACACAGACAAGGACCGACTCAGCGTAGGAATCGGCTCTGCAGCGCCGAGCAGCGGCGGACGCCGAGCGGGCAGACGGCGCCGGGAGCGCGGCTCGGGTGGCGGGGGGAGGCGTCCCGAGGCCCGCTGAGCGCCTCCCCGAGGCTCGGCTGTGCGCGCCCGGGATCCCGCGCAGACGGCGGTGCCCACGGGCTCCCGGCCCCAAAGGCCAGGCGCGAGGCCTCCGCCCCGATGCCCGCCTGCAGCCGGCGAAGTCCGACAGAAAAGAAGAGCTTAGGCCTTGTTTCATTACCGAGGCTCTACGTTTATTTCCCGAGAACCGTTCACGCGACAAATCCCTCTTCCGTCTGTTGTCCCGCTGCTCATTCTGAGCGGCTCCGAGGGGTGAGCTTCCGCCTCTGAACCTCTTTCCTGCTGAGTCTGGGAGCCCCTGACCCGGCGGAGGAGCGGGAAGTCTCCCCGCCGCCTTTAACTGTGGGTGATGTTGCCAGGCCTCCGGGTCCACGGTTTCTGCCCTGAGCGACCACCGTTTGTCTAACCTTCTAGGCTTCTCTGGAGGCTTAGGTGGTAGAGAGTCTGCGGCAAGAAAATCTGCCAGCAATGCGGGAGATGCCGGAGACCGTCAGTCCCCGGGCTGGGAAGACCCCCTGGAGGAGGAAATGGCAATCCACTCGTGTTCTTGCCTGGAGAACCCCAGGGACGGGGGAGCCTGGTGGGGAACAGTCCATGGGACCACGAAGAGTCGAACACGACTTAGTAAACAACAACAGTAACAACAGTGCTTTCTATGCAGTCACGCTTCCGCCGGTTTCTCTGGGCCTTAGCACCTCACAGGTTTTTACGGCAGCCACTGCCTAAATGCATATCTTGAACTTGAATCGACCTTTGAGGGGACAGACATTCCCTTCCCTTAGAACTCACTAAAGCCTGAACCAGGTGTGGAGACTATATAGTGATTGGCTGGCCAAACATTGACCTTTTAGCCTTCTTTAGCAGGGGTGGGTGGAGAAGGCAATGGCACCCCACTCCAGCCCTCTTGCCTGGAAAATCCCACGGATGGAGGAGCCTGGTGGGCTGCAGTTCATGGGGTCACTAACAGTCAGACACGACTGAGCGACTTCACTTTCACTTTTCACTTTCATGCATTGGAGAAGGAAATGACAACCCACTCCATTGTTCTTGCCTGGAGAATCTCAGGGACGGGGAAGCCTGGTGGGCTGCCATCTACCGGGTCGCACAGAACAGAGCCGGACTCGACTGGAGCGACTCAGCAGCAGCAGCAGCGGGGGGTGGGTGTGCACATGTGTGTGTCCTTTTAGCCTCTTTAGCGGGTGTGTGTGTGTGGCTCAGTGGTGTCTGACTCTTTCTGACCCTGTGAACTGTAGCCTTTCCCTTCTCCAGGGGATCTTCCCAACTGGAGAATTGAACCGGGGTCTCTGGCACTGCAGGCGGATTCTTTCCAGCTGAGCCACCAGGGAGGTGTAGGCACAGCCCTTTGGCACCGGTGCCTCTGTCCTGAAACGCTGGGCGTGCCGGGCTTCCACGCCCAGCACCTGT
>SJYC01122308.1:0-18609 GCA_006408675.1 Madoqua kirkii | reverse complement strand
ATGTTACTGAGCTTTGCTTTATTTCACTTTGCAGATATTGCATTTTTACAGATTGAAGATTTATGGTGACCCTACATTTAGCAAGTTTATTGGAGCCATTTTTCCAATAGCGTCTGCTCACTTTGTATCTCTGTTACGTTCTGGCAGTTCTTATAGTATTTCAAACTTTTTCATCATTGTGGTATTTGTTATGGTGATCTGTGATCAGTGAACTTTGACTATGACTCACTGAAGTCTTAGATAATGGTTATCATTTTTTAGCAAAACATTTTTTTAAGTTCAGGCATGTATTCAGTTGGAAAAGAATCTGCCTGCCAATGCAGGAGACACAAGATACATTGGTTAGATCCCTGGGTCAAGAAGATCCCCTGGAGTAGGAAATGGCAGCCTACTCCAGTATTCTTGCCTGGGAAATTCCATCGGCAGAGGAACCTGGCAGGCTGCAGTCCAAGGGGCCACAAAGAGTCAGACATGACTGAGCAATTGCGCATCACTTGTTGTTTTTTTTAAAGACATAACTGCTATTGCACTTAAAAGACTACAGTATAATATGGACACAACTTTCACAGGCACTGGGAAACCAGACAATTTGTGTGACTTGCTTTATTGCAGTACTTGCTTTATTGTGTTGGTCTGGAACTTAAACCACAGTATCTCCTAGGTATGCCTATATCATATTTTTAAATATTGCTCTAACCCATGCTGTCTCTTCTTTCATTTCAGTTCTTCAGTATTTATACCTTGTTATTGTATTTCCTCCATCCTTTACCCCCTTTTTCTGTATTTTCTGCCCCTTTTTCCTCTTGATGCAGAATTCAGAATCATTTTTCCTATCTTATTTCCCAAATATAAGGTAGGCATTCAGTGAATCTTAGTTGAATGAAATGAAATATTGAACTTTAGAAAATTCTTACTACATGAGACTAGCTTTCTGTGAGATATACAACTTGAAAAAACTGACCTGATATAAGCCTTTCAATTTTGTGTTACAAAAACAGGCCTGCAGGGTAAGTGACTCAGTCAAGGTCACAGCGCTTGGTAGCGGTATATCTGGCCCCAGAACTCAGATCTGACTTTAAACCCATTCTTCTTTCCACTTTACTGCACAATTTCTCATTCAAATCCAAGATATTGTAATATGCATAATGACGATATGGATACAACATTTTGTCTGTTTTCACTTATGAGAAATTACATTGTTATTTATAAAACAATTCTGTTTCCTCTCAATGACCAGTGAGAAATAAGGAATTTGTAAGTGATGTAGGAAAGGACCAGGAAGTCTTAAGAAATAATCAAAGAGGGTTTTGATAGCTTTCAGTAAGACAGTGGCTTACTAGTAGAAAGCCCTCAGGTAAATAGAGTGTCTTCTCATTCATTAGTTTGGCAAAACCCACCCAGAAGTGTAACAGGAAAAATGGTAGATTACAATGAGGCCTTGTCTACACTAATGTGATGGAGAATTTTTAGAGAATGATAAAGACTTATGCCTGAATAATTAGCCCTAAGATGTGAGCCCTTTGTTACAATTCTAAGAGCACCTGTCTGCTGAGAATAGATGCTTTTACATGAGTGAGAGCAAAACTGAATTTGGTTAAGCAATATCTATGAATGCCATTTGTGGGGAGACATAGATTATGAGAAAAAGTGGAAATACAGAGAATATATAAGATAAACCCAAAGACATACAACAAGGTGTATGTATGTGAATGAGTGCAGTGGAGATAGAGGGGTGAGGGGGAACGTGGATTTTTATCAGTTATTTTGAAAAACTACAAAACAGTAGTGTTTATACATGAATAGATCAATGTCAGAGCCTAAAGGACTTTTATGGACATTTGGACTTACTGAAGCTAGTTTCCTACAGTGCAGTTTTTGTAGAGTTTGTACCTTTTTGCTTTTGACTATTGGAATGTTTCTGAAAATTACGTTTACTCATATACTTGCTTATTTCTCCCCAGTTGTGTTGTTTCCAATACAGGACTGCTGTTGCTGTTCAGCCACTGTCCTGTCCAACTCTTGGCAGCCCCGTGGACTGCAGCACGCCAGGATTTCCTGTCCTGCTCTATCATCAGGAGCTTGCTCAGACTCATCTCCATTGAGCTGGTGATGCCATCCAGCCCTCTCATCCTCTGTTGTCCCCTTCTCCTACTGCCTTCCATCTTTCCCAGCATCAGAGTCTTTTCCAGTGAGTCAACTCTTTACATCAGGTGGCCAAAGTATTGGAGCTTAATCTTCAGCATCAGTTCTTCCAGTGACCACCCAGGACTGATTTCCTTTAGGATGGACTGGTTGGATCTCCTTGGAGTCCAAGGGACTCTCAAGAGTCTTCTCCAATGCCAGAGTTCAAAAACAATTCTTTGCCACTCAGCCTTCTTTATGGTCCAACTCTTACATCCACACATACCTACTGGAAAAACCCTAGCTTCGTCTATATGGAGCTTTCTTAGCAAAATGATGTCTCTGCTTTGTAATACAGTATCTTGGTTTGTCATAGCTTTCCTTCCAAGGAGTAAGCATCTTTAAATTTCATGGCTGCAGTCACCATCTGCAGGGATTTTGGAGCCCCCCAGACAAAGTCTGTCACTGTTTCCATTGTTCTCCATCTATTTGCCATGAAGTGGTGGGGCCAGATCTTAATTTTTTGAATGTTGAGTTTTAAGCCAGCTTTTTCACTCTCCTCTTCCACTCTCATCAAGAGGCTCTTTGGTTCCTCTTCTTCGTCTTCACTTTCTGCCGTTAGAGTGGTTTATAGGATGAGAAAAAGAGTAAAATATATCAAGCTGCTTGTGGTCATTTGGTCACACTGCTCTCCATCCCTGGCTTTGAAGCAATGATCACTTCCATATACCCGTTCTGTTCCTCCCAACTGCCTTTTACAGAAGATTGCTCACAAAATAATGCATACTCATATGATGATAGATAAGGAGAGAAACAATTATTTCATGTTCTTCTCCACCACCCTTATTTTTATCCTTTGTCCCTGTCAGGGTAAACTCACTAGCTCCAAGTCTCAGCATAACACGCCTCTAAGAGCAGCTTTCCAGAGAGGAGGGCCACCCCCTGCGTACAGAGCAAAGAAGGATGACTAACGGCCTGGGTCCATGGGAAAGGGGACCGCAGCCAAGCCTCAGCCACCAGCTACTGGCCATGTGCTTCCTGCCTGTAACCTCAACGTGGCGAGGTGAAGGATCCAGACTAATGTATTCCCTCCTTCCCTGCACTCCCATAAGGAATGTCGTTATATCCGCAAATGATGAGACCTGACGCGCCCTCGGAGACCATCTCTTTCCAAGCAGCCAGCTGCATTCAGGCCGTCTGTCCGCTCCTCTCGCTTGTTAGTCACGTCCCTGCGAAACCAACTGTAGTGTCTGCTAATCCTTAAAGGCCATGAAACGGTATTGATCAGAAATTGGAAAGGATGACATTTTGTGGCCCACAGTCTGCATCCTTATAGTGCAAAATAAAGCCTTGAAAATTTAATTTTTATCAGGATAGAAAGTCAAGCGAGAACATTATCCCTCAATGTGTATTTTTCTTTTTTTTTCTGTCTCCTCCATTTTTTTTTGTTTGTTAGTTGGTTGGAATTTAAATTGTTTTGTGTCCTGAAAGTGATTAGGGTAAATTTTTTTGTCCTAATTTTTCGTTGCTTGCTTGTTAGACTGACATGCATAAAGAGGCAATCATTCACCCAAACCATTCAGTCCTGATGTTTTTCCAAATTTCAGTTTAAATCCAAGGGGAGTTTTAGAATTAGCAGCATAGAAAGAGCACTGTTCATTCGTCAGACATCCTCACGTCAGGACCCTAGATTTGAAATTTGAATAGGTTATGTGACATGATTTACTTTGTTAGATATAATTTAAAGAGAACAATGTCTTTTAAAATTGAACTCTAATTGGTTTGCATTATTAGCTTCAGGTGTACAACATAGTGATTCAATATTTTTATAAATTACACTTCATTTAAAATTACTACAAAATAATGGCTATAGTTCCCTGTGCTATGCAGCATACCCTTGTTACTGATTTATTTCACACATGTCTGTGTGTGCCTCTTAATTCCCTAACCATACCTCGTCTCTCCTTCCTTCACGCTCCCTGCTGATAACTACTAGTTTGTTCTGTATATCTGTGAGCCTGTTTCATTTTTGTTTTTACCATTTATTTAAAAAATGTTTTAGATTCCACAGAAAAGTGATAACACGGAGGGTTGTCTTTTTCTGTCTGGCTTATTTCACTAAGCATAGTATTCTGTAGGTCCGTCAGCGGTACTGCAAATGGCGCAACTTCGTGGATGAGTAATGCCCTGCTGCACACAAACACGCCGTCTTCTTTTCCGTTCGCCAGTTGATTGGCACTTAGATCGCTCCCACGTCTTGGCTGTTGTAAATGATGGAGCTAACACGGAGGCGTGTGTCTTTTCAGATCAGCGTTTTGGTTCCCTTTGGTCATACACCCAGCAGTAGAACTGCCGGATCCTGTGGCAGCGCTGGCTGCGGTTTCTGCAGCCCTCGGTGCTGTGTCCCCGCGCCGCGCTGCTTTGCGCTCCGGCGGCGGTGTGCGCGGGCTCTCTTCTCCGCGCCCCTCCAGCGCCTGATGCTTGCGGACTTTGATGACGGCTCTCCTGGCAGGTGTGCGGCGGGGTCTTGTGCTTTGATTTGCATTTCTGTGATGACTCGCGGTGTTGAGATTTTTCATGCGCTTGGTGACCGTCTGTGTATTTTCTTTGGGAAACCGCCTATTCGGGTCTTCTGCTTGTTTGTAAAGTAGTTTCTCTGGGTTTCGATGTTGAGCGGCTTGTATGTTTTGGATACTAACCCGCTATTGGTCAGGTCCTCTGCAGCTATTCAGTAGGATGTCTTTCTTGTCGATCGTTTCCTTTGTTGCGCAAGAGGCTTTATATTTAAGTCCCATTTGTTTATGCTTTTCTTTTGCCTTAGGAGACAGGCCTCCCGCCTGCCCAAATATTGCTGCCGTTTATGTCAGAGTTTTCTGCTTACTTCTCTTCTGGGAGTTTTAAGTTTCAGGTCTTATATTTAGTCTCTAATCTATTTTGAGCTTATTTTTATTTATGGTGTGAGGAAATGCTCTAATTGTTTTGCATGTAGCTGTGTAGTTTTCCCAGCATCACTTACTGAAGAGACTGTCTTCTCTGCATGGATTACTCTTGCCTCCTTTGACATAGAGTGATTGACTGTAAGTGTGTGGGTGTATTTCTGGGATCTGTATTCTGTTTCATTGATCTGTCTGTCTTAAAACTAATAATCTGTTAAAAAAAAACAACCAATAAAGTTGTTTCAAAAGATGGAATAATTCATTAATTCATTCAATTATGTCCCTACCCCTCTCTGTATCCAACCAATAATCCATTCTTTTGAAAAATATATATTATGTACTTATACCAGGAAGTGTGAATAAGGTAGCAAATAAAGCAGAAAATGTCTGTCCTCATAAAGCTTAATTTCTAGCAGGAAAAATAAATAGGTTATAATAACTAAGCCGTATAGCAGGTCAGGTGATCACAGGTGTCATGCAGAAAAGCCAGGTGGGGAGGTGGTCCGTGGTTTCAAACTGAGTGAACAAGGAAGGTGATATCACAGAGGAGGTGATATCTGAGCAAAGTCCTCAAGGAGGCGAGAGAGTGAGCCACGCAGGAAGCTGGGGGAAGGCGCTTTAGCCCAGAAAAGAGCAGGTAGGAAACCGTTGAGCAGCAGTGAGCCCGCACAGGCAAGGGGGAGCAGGACCAGTGTGGCTGAGCGGCCTGCGGGGCGGGGGGTGGAAGGTCAGGTCAGAGACGACGGGGATGGCGAGCAAGCACGCGGGCTGCCGCCGGAGGGCTGGCTTTCCCCCAGGGCGCCTGCACACCCCGGAAGCTCGGGGCAGAGAGCGGGCGCTCGCACGTGGGGCCCGGATTCTGTGTTGAGGAGAGAGGACACAGCAGGAAGGTCAGAGGAGAGACCAGAGAAGAGGCGGGGCCATCACCTGGGCCGGGCTCGTAGGAGGCAGGTGGGAGACTAGTAGAGAGACTAGTAAAGGGACTAGTAGAGACTAGTAAAGAGACTAGTAAAGAGGCGGGGCCATCATCTGGGCCGGGCTCGTAGGAGTCAGGTGGGAGACTAGTAGAGAGACTAGTAAAGGGACTAGTAAAGAGACTAGTAGAGAGACTAGTAAAGAGACCAGTAAAGAGGCAGGGCCATCATCTGGGCATGGCTCGTAGGAGTAGGGTAGTGAGACTAGTGAAGAGACTAGTAAAGAGACTAGTAAAGAGGCGGGGCCATCACCTGGGCAGGGCTCATAGGAGTCAGGTGGGAGACTAGTAGAGAGACTAGTAAAGAGACTAGTAAAGAGACTAGTAAAGAGGTGGGGCCATCACCTGGGCTTGGCTCATAGGAGTCGGGTGGTGAGACTAGTAGAGAGACTAGTAAAGAGAGTAGTAAAAAGACTAGTGAAGAGGCAGGGCCATCATCTGGGCCGGGCTCGTAGGAGTCAGGTGGGAGATTAGTAGAGAGACTAGTAAAGAGACTAGTAAAGAGACTAGTAAAGAGGTGGGGCCATCATCTGGGCCAGGCTTGTAGGAGTCAGGTGGGAGACTAGTAGAGAGACTAGTAAAGAGACTAGTAGAGAGACCAGTAAAGAGGCGGGGCCATCATCTGGGCCGGGCTCGTAGGAGTCAGGTGAGAGACTCGTAGAGAGACTAGTAAAGGGACTAGTAAAGAGACTAGTAAAGAGGCGGGGCCATCATCTGGGCTGGGCTCGTAGGAGTAGGGTGGTGAGAAGTGGTAAATTCTAAGATGTTTTGAGAGCCGAGTCAGATCGATTGGCTTTGTAGGGAGAAAGGAGTGGAATTGAGGACGCGGATCGGGTTGGCCTAAGGAACCTGAATGGAGGGGCTGCTGTATGCTGACATGGTAGGACGGTGCCCACTGGGAAGTATCCAGTTTGGCAGTGATGGCGAGGAGGTGGGAAAGGGATGGGTTTGAAGGAAGCCAAGCAGGAGGCGGGCCACACTGCCCTCCTGGGACTGGGAAGGAGGTGGTGGGCTGGCTGCTGCTCGGCCCTCCTGGCTGGAAGCTTCTTTCTTCTTACGAGGGCACTGGGCGGGCAGACAGCTGCCCACAGTAGAAGGGGGCCAGCCTCGGTGGAAGAGACAGTGCTGTTCTCATGGAGAACTTTCCCGGATGAAAACAAGCAGCCCTCTGTGTGACGGACCTGGCACCCACGCGCTTAGTCTCAGACCAGGCACAGTCGGTCTCACCCCCGTCTTCTGGCAGCCCTTCCTGAACAGCGTGAGACTAGTGAAGAGACCAGTAAAGAGGCAGGGCCGTCATCTGGAAGGGACCCCCTGGCCGATACACACTTGAAAACCACGCTTTGCTGGCTCTGTGATTGTATACCTCTTTGAAGAAGACAGTTTCAGGTGAAATCAAAGCCTTTTGCTGATATCCCAGTCCCTCATCTTCTCTGTGCATTTTTGCCTATTTCTTTTTGGCCTGAAGCTAGACCTTGTGCCTGTGAAGCTCTCCTTCGCCACAGTGCTAACGGAGAGGAGGTGTCCTCTTGCCGCCACGCACCATTGTCGGTGATTTGATGAACAGTCCTGTGAGTTTTCAGAACAATGTCTTTCCAAAACTGGAAATGAAGTTTAGGGGTATCAAGAAGAACTGTGTAGGCAGTTTAAAATCAATACCTAAGACTAGAAAGAACACCAATGAGAACTAAAATAGTTGTGCTGAGGTGGTAGACGGTGGGTGTTTTCTTTTTCCCAATGGTTTTGTTATTCAAAACTATACAGGAAAGAGCCGTAGTCATAGTTAGTTCTATATGGAATCGACGTACGGTGCGGAAACATTTGATTTTTAAAATATCCTTGTTTTGAACAACATTGCAAAGTTGCTATACCATGTGTCTGTGCTACCTGCGGGCTTTCGCATCGCAATATAATTGCGTTAGGATGTTGCCTTAGCTTCCGCTGCACAACAAAGTGAGTCAGCTGTATGTATAGACATATCCCCTCCCTCCCGGACCTGCTTCCACACTCACCCCCATCCCAGCCCCCCAGGTCATCATAGAGCATCGGGCTGAGCTCCCTGCAGTATACAGCAGGCACCCTCGGGCTTAGCTCCCTGTGGTATACAGCAGGCCCCACTTGGGCTGAGCTCCCTGTGGTATACAGCAGGCCCCACTCGGGCTAAGCTCCTGTGGTATACAGCAGGCACCCTCGGGCTGAGGTCCTTGTGGTATACAGCAGCCACCCTTGGGCTGAGCTCCCGTGGTATACAGCAGGCCCCACTTGGGCTGAGCTCCCCGTGGTATACAGCAGCCACCCTTGGGCTGAGCTCCCGTGGTATACAGCAGGCCCCACTCGGGCTGAGCTCCCCGTGGTATACAGCAGCCACCCTTGGGCTGAGCTTCCGTGGTATACAGCAGGCCCCACTCGGGCTGAGCTCCCTGTGGTATACAGCAGCCACCCTTGGGCTGAGCTTCCGTGGTATACCGCAGGCACCCTCGGGCTAAGCTCCTGTGGTATACAGCAGGCACCCTCGGGCTGAGCTCCTCGTGGTATACAGCAGCCACCCTTGGGCTGAGCTCCCGTGGTATACAGCAGGCCCCACTTGGGCTGAGCTCCCCGTGGTATACAGCAGCCACCCTTGGGCTGAGCTCCCGTGGTATACAGCAGGCCCCACTCGGGCTGAGCTCCCCGTGGTATACAGCAGCCACCCTTGGGCTGAGCTTCCGTGGTATACCGCAGGCACCCTCGGGCTAAGCTCCTGTGGTATACAGCAGGCACCCTCGGGCTGAGGTCCTTGTGGTATACAGCAGCCACCCTTGGGCTGAGCTCCCGTGGTATACAGCAGGCCCAACTTGGGCTGAGCTCCCCGTGGTATACAGCAGGCACCCTCGGGCTGAGGTCCCCGCGGCATGCAGCAGGCCCGCTCGCTGTCTGCTTTGCACATGGTGGAGTCTATATGGCAACCCCACTCTCCGATCCATCCCACCCCCCTCCCTGTCCCGTGTCCGCGTGTTCATTCTTTGTGTCTGGGTCGCTGTTCCTGCCTTGCAGGTAGGCTCATCTGCACCACTTTTCTGGATTCCGCATCCTTTCCTCATGACTGTGCCAACTGTTTGCTGAGCGGCTGGCGGGGGTGAGGAAGAGGGCTGCCTTGTCCTCACAGACTCAGTCTGACCCAACACTAGCCCTCAGGCTCACTGCCCTGCTCAGCTCAGGCTCCCCGGAGGAGCTTGGGTGCACAGGGTGGGGAAGTCTGGGGCCAGTCCTAAAAGGGAACGGGCACAGAAGTTGGATGATACGGACCACTGAGACTGCAGAGTGAAGGGTCATTTTACATATTGGAGTACAGGCCTGGGAAACATCCTTTCTGAGCAATCACTTCTTTCCTGAAAGCTCCAAGAAGAAGATGAGTGAAACGGGCAGGAGGAGGAATCCCAGTGCCTCTTCTTCGTGGCTCTGGGGCCTGAGACTTAGGGGCCTCTCTGTGTCTCTGCACCATGCTTAGGCGGGACTCTGGCTTTGCAGTCTTGGAGCACGGCGGGCCCGCTGCAGAGACGGACATCGTGGTGCTGGCCAGCCAAGGCCTGCCCCAGGCCCACAGGGAGGAAGGGCGATGGAGCACACAGCCCTTGTCTGTCTCCGTACGGGGTCTCTCCTTTACTCTGCGTGCTCGAGGCCCAGTTCCTGGGAAGAGTGGTCCTCCTCTGTGCAAAGTGATTTTGTAAGAAATGGCATTCACAGACTCTGTCCCTCTGGCCTAACCGGTGGGCCTGTGAACCGAGCTTATACGATCAGGACTTCCCTGAAGCTGGGGGCAGGATTCTCTATTTCACCTTGGACCATGAGCTGCAAATACATAACTTCAAAGTTGCCAGATCCCCCAGAATGTGGAGTCCTACCGACAGAATGGAGTCGATAAGGATAGAAGCGAGGATGAGAAATGAGTAGACGTGGAGAGGCTGAGGTGGGAGACGTAAGGAGCGGCGGAGAGAGGGCGGGCTTTGCCCCGTGCAATCCCTGTGTTCCTGGGCCACTCTGCTCCTGCACGCCTGGGACACTCGGATCTTTCCATGCTTTCCAGTAGCTCGTCCTTTACCAAAATACAGCTAGAATTTTAAACTGACGTTTCCTTTGAGTTTGGTTTCTTTCATTGTGAACCGTATAAAATAGACTAGCAGAGGGAATTGCGCACCTTGTCTAAAAGTCGTGGCCGTGTTTCCAGCTTTCGCAAGCAGGCAGGTGGGGGAGGGACAGGGCGTGTGGCTAGATCTCCGTGCTGGTTGTTTCTTTTACTGTCCCCTGTGCCCCCCATCTTCCCTTCCCTGTCTGCCTGCCCTCTCTCTTTCCCTAAAATTGAGCATAAAGAGGGTAGACGTGGGTGAAGAACCAGGAATGGTAATTAACTGAATTAATCACATTTACTGGAATCACTACCTATTTAGGGTCCAATTTAAGTGGGGATTCAATGTAGGCAAAACAGTTGGGAGAGGAAGAGAGCTGACGTGAAGCTGCGCTCATTCCATCTTCAGCATGGGGGACGTTTTGTCTCTGTAACCTTGTCTAGTACCTACGAGTGGAGAAGGACATGGCAGCCCACTCCAGGATTCTTGCCTGAAGAATTCCGTGGACAGAGGAGCCTGGTGGGCTGCTGTCCATGGGGTTGCACAGAGTTGGACATGACTGAAGCAGCTTAGCATGCACGCATGCATTGGAGAAGGACATGGCAGCCCACTCCAGTGTTCTTGCCTGGAGAATCCCGGGATGGAGGAGCCTGGCAGGCTGCCGTCTATGGGGTCACGCAGTCGGACTCGACTGAAGCGACTCAGCAGCAGCAGTGTCTGAGAGTCTTTTAAAGCAGTTGTATACATTCCGTGTTGCTTATGGCCCATCTGTACTGACTGCCATCATCGGCTGGGTCCAGGCTGAGCCGTGTTGCTAGGAGGCCCTTGATGGGGGGCTCTGGAGAGGTCTTCTGGCCCCATCTCTGAGTCTGGCACCTTGGGTCATGTAACCCCTGCTCCAAAGAAAACCAGGAGAAGCTCTGCCTGGAGGTGTGCAGCTCTCCAGACTTTTTCTGCTCAGCCCTCATCTTTCTTAGGCTTACTCTGCAGACCCTGGAACTGGAGGCTAGTATTAAGGCAGCAATCTTAAAAGAGAAAGTCTGTCCACGTGAGTATAAACAGAAGTCCCGAGCTGAGTCTTATTCATTCCATGCACTTGCAAAACCAGTTAAAGATCCACACACAATAGATCCCTGGAGTCAAGCACACTGACCCTGCACGCTGACTGTGGGATCTCAGACACGCTCGTGACCTCTCTGAACCTCAGCAAAGCCGAAGCCGGGTGACCTTTTCAGTGGGTCACCAGCTGAAATTTGGTGCTATGATCTACTATCAGAAAACCAAGTTTGTATAACCTGACTTGTTTACTTTTTTACAGGTCCTAGAAGTCAACACTTTAGTTCTAAAGCTGCAATCTGCTTAACTCAGGATACCTCGGGCTTTAACCCTTATGCTTAACCCACATGGATTCTGGTGTTTTTCATCCTTAAATTGCCTTTGAAACTTAATTTTAGCAGGAGCTGAGCCAATCTTATTGAAAAGGAAAGGTTATGGTCACCCAACTTTTGCTTGAAAAACATCCCTCTGATGTTTTCTTTCTAAGTAGAAAGAAGCTTTTATTAATTCATTCTAAACTTTTCTCCTTTCATCAAAATCCTGAAATTCTTGTATAATTAGAGTGTCATGAATTGCTTTAACATTGATTTCACATTGTGCACAAGTTTTAAAGAATCACTGACTTTTCTTTCAGCTAAAAACATTTAAAACACCATGCAGAACTGAGGGAGAGGGAGGTTCAAACAGAAATGGTCTCCAGATCAAATTTGGCTCTCACACCACCTTGTTGTGACATCTGAAAACAAGCAAAGAGGCAACCCAAGGAGTGAGTAAGTAACGATCCTGGTCCCAGATGAGAGTTCCCGACCTCTGGGCCAGGCGTCGCTGACTCTGTCATCCTTCACGCTGTGTGAGCCTTTCTCACGGGGCACGGGGGACAGACGTTCACTATCCTCACAGCGGACAGACTCTGAGAGGCCTTATGTACAAGTTTTCCGATTCCCAAGTCCAATCAGGGCTTCGTACACCATCATCCGCAGTGCACGTGCTGGAGGCAGCGTGAGACCGTGGGGTCCGCGAGACCTGAGGTCTTACTCCTACATCCCCGGCAGGTGCCCTCAGAAGAGCTCTCACCCTACCTGAGTCTGAGGTTCTGGCTCTGAGAAAACGAGGAAACGACAGCTACCTTTTAAGAAAAGTGTTGTTTGGATGGAAGGAATGTACAAAAGCACCCAGCGAAGGAACTCAAAGGAAATTACTTCCCTGGGTTTTTCTTCAGAATCTTTCCTCTTACTCACTCTAAGTTGATTTTCTAGTGAAAAGCATGAGCAATTGTCTGAGTTTATTCAGGAACAACAAAAAAATAAGTGAATAGAAAGTCAAACAACAAGATCCCACCACCCTCTTCTCATGAGACTTCCAGTCCTGCCCTTCCATGCAGGGTCCTTAATGCTGCAGGGAAGGGCTGGGTGGGCTTTAGCCGGCTCACAGAGGCCTCTGGGTGGAACCAGGGGAGAGGGAAAGTTGATCACTGCGGACATTTCACTGGGGCCCACACGCCTGTGCTTTGTGTTGAATAGCCGCATGCCAGTTTCCAAGCTTTATTGAACACATTCTGCTGAACCTTTCCTCTGTCCACATTTAGAGACCATATTCTCTGCGCCTTCTCCCTCTAGCCCAGGATGTGTGAGCCAGCCGTTTGCTGACACTCTTCCCGGGTGCTCAGCCCACAGGGCTCACGTGACTGCCCCCGAGGACACACGGCTTCGGGGGGGCCTTTGGGGGATCTCTCTGTCAGCACAGTGTGAGCCGATGTTTGAGAATTAGCTGCTACACGCTTCTGACCGTGCTGCCCAGCCCTCAAATCCCAAAATCCGTTAGTGCGTTAAACAAATGATCTCAGGAGGTGACAGAGATACTAGTAGCATCTGGTTTATTCAGATTGTATTCAAAGTAAAAAAAAAAATGGGCCCAGGTTGTCCAGAAATCACTCCATTTTTATAAGCTACTATAACATCATAGAGTGAGAGACGATAGCAGTCTCAGTGCCGTCGTTAAATACATTGCATTCAGACCTAGAGGCATGCCGCTTTCCTTTCCGAAACACGAAACAGGGACGGACGCGACACAGAACACTGTTCCCACGGTAGAGAGGACCACAATTGAGATTTATCCTGCAGTTTACGGTGCTTCAAGGCCCCCTGTGTGGCAGTTGGGTAGGGATGGAGGTAAAGTTGGGAGGAAGACTATTTTAATTACTTTTCTTTCAGTAAAACTAGAGGAGCCTTTATAGAGAAGGTAGATGTGTATAAATCCTTAGAAAATAAAGCTTGGCCAAGAGCTTTTAAAAATTAGACAAAAAAAAAAAAAAACATTCAGGCGCTCGTCTTTGGGTGCATCGTACGAGAGTTGGGCAGGACTTGGTGACTAAACCACCTCCACTGTGTTGCAAGAGATTGAAAGAAGATAGGCGTTTCTTAACTGAGCCACTAGCGGTAAGCAGAATTCCAGAGCCGCGTCTAGCTTCAACTCTGAGAGCTGCTTAAAGTCAGGGGGAGCTGGTCTCCCTTGATGAGAGAGTGGGAGGTCCTCCTTTCCTGATTGACACCTCATGGGCTCTCTGAGCAGAGAGCCCCTAGCCCAGGGTACAGACCTCTGTAGCGGAAGAGCCCTGGAAAACGGCCACCTCTGGAAGTTTGACCGCACCCATTAAACTAACGCAATGCCTAGCCACTATTCTCAAGTTTAAGTTTGCTTAAATAGATCCTCCTTTTGACTTTTCTTTCACACTAGTTTCATCTCACATTTATAGTTCATTCTGCCTTAATTTCCGCTGTTGTGCCAACATTTTTCAAATGCTTGTGTCCTAGTTTTCTCTTTAATTTCTCCCGTTCCTTCCCTATTACCACAATATTACTTTTTTTTTCTGACATTGCTCCCATTTGGCACTAGTCTTTTTAAATCTATGCAGAACAACCTTATGCCCGTGGAACAATGATCTGCATTCAAATATCTTCTCATATTTTTACTTCTTTATAAGACTGAAAAAGAAGACAAAATAAATTTTATTTTCTTTGCACTCCCCCATCACAATGCAAGTCCACGTCTCATGTGGGCAACACGGGCCTCTCCCTTAGTTTTTCTAAGTTCAATCAATTGTTGCTCAGTCGCTCAGTCATGTCTAACTCTTTGTGACCCCATGGGCTGCAGCACGCCAGGCTCCTTGTCCATCACCAACTCCCGGAGTTCACTCAAACCCATGTCCATCGAGTCAGTGATGCCATCCAGCCATCTCATCCTCTGTCGTCCCCTTCTCCTCCTGCCTTCTATCTTTCCCAGCATCAAGGTCTTTTCCAATGAGTCAGTTCTTCACATCAGGTGGCCAAAGTACTGGAGCTTCAGCTTCAACATCAGCCCTTTCATTGAATATTCAGGGTTGATTTCCTTTTGGATTGACAGATGTGATCACCTTGCAGTCCAAGGGACTCTCAGGAGTCTTCTCCAGCACCACAGTTCAAAAGTGTCAATTCTTTGGTGCTCAGCCTTCTTTATGGTCCATCTCTCATCCGTACATGACTACTAGGAAAAATCCTAACTTTGACTGTATGGTCCTTTGTCAGCAAAGTGGTGTCTCTGCTTTTAATACACTATGTTTATCTTAGCTTTTCTTCCAAGGAGCAAGTGTCTTTGAATTTCATGGCTGCAGTCACCAGCCACAGTGATTCTGGAGCCCAAGAAAATAAAGTCTGTCACTGTTTCCATTGTTTCCCCATCTATTTGCCATGAGGTGATGGGACCGGATGCCTTGATCTTAGTTTTTTGAATGTTGAGTTTTAAGCCAACTTTTCACGCTCCTGTTTCACCTTCATCAAGAAACTCTTCAGGTCCTCTTCACCTTCTCCCATTAGAGTAGTATCACATGCATATCTGAGGTTGTTGATATCTCTCCCAGCAATCTTGATTCCAGCTTGTGATTCTCTGAGCCTGGCATTTTGCATGATGTACTCTGCATAGAAGTTAAATAAGCAGGGTGACAATATACAGCCTTGAGGCAATCTTTTCCCAATTTTGAACCAGTTCTTTGTTCCATGGCCAGTTCCAACTGTTGCTTCCTGACCTGCATACAGGTTTCTCAGGAGGCAGGTCAGGCGGTCTGGTATTCCCGTCTCTTTCAGAATTTTCCAGTTTGTTGTGATCCACATAGTCAAAGGCTTTAGGGGAGTCAATGAAGCAGAAGTAGATGTTTTTCTGAAATTCTCCTGCATTTAAAACTAGAATTGTATAACACAAAGATGAATGGCAAATCACTCCAATAAGCTGAATTTTTAACTTCTCATTACTTAGAATGATATCAAGTGGAAAACAGAACGTCATAACAAGTCAGGAGAGTGTATGAGAAAGAGAGGCTGTCTTC
This sequence comes from Madoqua kirkii, assembly GCA_006408675.1. Classification (NCBI taxonomy): domain Eukaryota; kingdom Metazoa; phylum Chordata; class Mammalia; order Artiodactyla; family Bovidae; genus Madoqua; species Madoqua kirkii. The sequence goes on along the minus strand of SJYC01122308.1, from coordinate 3,066 downwards.
TAGTTCTTTCAGCGCCAACTTTCCCGCTTTGTACAGGGGCCTGTCCGTTCCATTTTGCCTGTAAGTTATCCGCGTGGGCCCGGTTCTGCCTTTAGACAGTCGTGGTGGCTCCTGAGTGACTTGGATAGAGCCCTAGGCGCCGCCGGCAGCTTCCTTGGCATCGGTAACGATGAGATACTCCCGGTTCCTCCTGAACATTTCTGTCCCAGGCCCAAACTCCTGCATTTCTCTGAGAAGCTCTGGGTGCTCTGGGCTGAAGTTAGTGTTTGGGGCCACAGTCTGGGCACCAGAGGGGCACTGCGCCGCGGCGGCTGCTTCTGTGCCACGGCAGCAGGCGGCTCCAGGAGACACTCCTCTTTTCTTCTTGCTGAGACTGACCCGTGTAGTTGCTAGAAGCTGAAGCTTACTGTTGCCATCTCACCTTTCATTCTGTGACAATATCAGGATGTCTGTCTGCTCCATCACTGGGAGACATCCAGACTGTTCCGGTTTTGGCTATTGTGAGAGTGTTCTTGTTCTCATCTGCAGTGAAGTTGTGTGCCATTTCTGTCGGGTACGTACTTAGTGGTGCAGTCCTGGGTATGTTGATATTTAGCTTTAATAGGTACTAGAACTACTTTCCAAAGGACTGGGGCACTTATGCTCCCGCCCCCAGATATGAGAAGACGAGGACTGCGTACACTTTGCGCCGCTTGGTGCATCTAGCAATTGTGCTGGGTTCATGTGCTGTCACGTCACTGGTGGTAGTTATACCTCCCTGATGATGATTAAAAAGGAGATTGTTTTATATGTTTAGATATCTTCTTTTGTTGAATTCCTCTCTCTCTGTCTCTATCTCCCCCTGTAGAGGGGAGATAATTCACAAAAGCTTTTTGTATATTCTGGATATTAGTCCTTTTTGGACTGATGTATGTATGTATATATGTTTGCATGAATACACGTATGTATCCATCTCAGTGATCTTTTCCCATTCTCTGTGTTGTCTTCATTATCTTAATTACTTACAAGAAGTATTTAATTTCAATCTAGTCAAATTTTATCATTTTTCCTCTGGAATTAATGCATTTTATACCCTATTTTAAGAAATCTTTGATCACTCATAAATCATGAATATATATTCTTCTATGTTTCCTTGAAAATCTACCTTTTTCTTCTCATTTAGGTCTGTAATCCATCTGAAATCATTTTTTTCCGTGTGTGTGTTAAGGTAGGACATGGGGTTCTAGACTTCTATTTCAGCATGAATTAATTGGCTTAGCATCGCATTTTGAAAGGCACCTCTTCCTCCTTGCCCTACAGGGTCCTCTTCAGAAGCCTACTGTATTCTGCTGGTCTGTGTGATTTATATGTTCTCATTATTGTGTGTTTTTAACATTTTCGAGTCCCCCAGTGCTCATATCCTTGAGGATTGTCTTTATATTGCAATTTTTTTGCATTTTCATATAAGTTTAGGATGCATATGAAATGTACAATTCAAAAAGACTGTTTGTGCAACTTTTGGGGGATTTGGGGGAGGAGAATACATTTAATCTATAGGCTACTTTTGAGATAACTGACAAATTCACAATGTTGAACTCGCCAAACATGCCCATGATAAACCGACATTCATTTATTCAGAACTTTACTTTGTTAGCATCACTCATATATTTTAGTGTAGATGTCTTCCTACATTTTTGTTGGATATAATTCTAGGCATTTGATAATTTATTTTAGTTTTACCATTAAGTTTGCTTGCTGTCATATGTTTATTTGAATGGTCGAGCAGTTCCAAGATTTGCTTGCCACATTTTCACAAATCTGACCAGGGAACAGGCCAGAACGGATGTAGAAGGTTTATTACTTGTTATAGGAGGGCCTGGTGTGCTGCGGTTCATGGCGTTGCAAAGAGTCAGACACGACTGAGCGACTGAGCTGAACCAAACATGTCACATCAGTTCTCTCAGCTTCCCCTCCTGAAGTCCCCTGGGGAGGAGCCCTGGGGCGTGTTGCCCACACAGGTCTGTGTTGCGGCTGAGCAGCACTGAGTACTGGAAACTCCTGATCTCATAAGAGGCTGCTACGAACCTGCCCACTCTCCCCTCAAGAGAGGTTTATTGTCCAGGAATGTCAGCAGATGGCTCCAGAGACAGAAGTCTCTGAATCTCTCCAGAACTATGCTTTATCTCTTGCCCCTGAGGCCTTTGATATTCAGACTTGCCTCCTGTCTTAGAAAGCCTAGACCTTGCAGAAATGAAAATATAAAAGGAGGATTTTCTTCAAACCTGCATAAATTCACTTCAGAAGTCTTCAGGACTGTTTTGGATTTTCAGTTAGCTAATTAATTGAGTTTTCTATATAAACAATCATGTCTTCTGTGAATAATGGTGGTTTTATTTTTGTTTCCAACCTTTGAATCTTGATTTCATCTTCTTGCCTTGCTGCATCACTTGGACCCTCCAATCAGTGTTGGATGAAAATACTGCTGGGAGTCTTCGGGCTCATTCCTCACTGCAGGGAGAGTGTTCACCGTGGGTGCCGTCAGACTGCTGGAGACAGTTCAGGGGAGGCAAGTTCGCTTTCTAATTCACTAACGGTTTTTAAAAGATAATAAATGGATATTGAATTCTTATTAAATGCTTTTTTGGCCTCTGTTTACACATAATTGATATCTCTAGGTTTCAGTTCAGTTCAGTCACTCAGTCGTGTCCGACTCTTTTCGACCCCATGGGCTGCAGCACGCTAGGCCTCCCTGACCATCACCAACTCCCAGAGTTCACCCAAACCCATGTCCATTGAGTCAGTGATGCCATCCAGCCATCTCATCCTCTGTCGTCCCCTTCTCCCGCCTTCAATCTTTCCCAGCATCAATCAGGGTCTTTTCAAATCAGTCACCTCTTCGCATGAGGTGGCCAAAGTATTGGAGTTTCAGCTTCAACATCAGTCCTTCCAATGAACACCCAGGAGTGATCTCCTTTAGGATGAACTGATTGGCTTTCCTTGCAGTCCAAGGGATTCTCAAGAGTCTTCTCCAATACCACAGTTCAAAAGCATCAACTCTTTGGCACTCAGCTTTCTTTATAGTCCAAC
>SJYC01122307.1:0-37748 GCA_006408675.1 Madoqua kirkii | reverse complement strand
ATAATATTTCCATCTTCATTTTCAGTGTGCTTGGTTCTAATTTCCTTCTTTTATGGATCTGTGTTATGGCATTTAATTTTATCACTATCTTGGATTCATCCTCCATTTTCATTTCTAATTTTGTAAATTTGTTCTCTTGCTTATTTTAACCAACCATTTATGTATTTTGTTATTTTAAAATGTTAGATCTATCTCATAGTTCTAGTATCAATTTGCCTTCTAATACATTGATCCTTGTATTTGTTTTTATTAGTTGGATACTTATTTATTTAGCTCCTTTATTTTTTTCAAGCTTTAAGCTTTTCACTTTGTATTGGGATACAGCCGGTTAACAATGGTGTGATAGTTTCAGGTGAACAGTGAAGAGACTCAGCCACACATATACATGGGTCCCTTCTCCCCCAGACTCCCCTCCCATCCTGGATGGCACATAACACTGAAGCAGAGCTCCCTGTGCTATCCAGTAGGCCCTTGCTGGCTATCCGTTTTAAATATATCAGTGTGTATAAGACCTTCCCCAGCACCATGCCAATCTCCTCCCCTGGCAACCATAAGCTGGTTTTCTAAGTCTGAGAGTCTCTTTCTGTTTTACAAGTAAGTTCATTTGTATATTTTGATCCTTTATTTATACTTATATGGATGTGCAAAGCTATACACTTTCTTCCAAGTGTTGCTTCTGGAATATTATATGGGTTCCAACATTAACTATATTTGTTAACATTGTTTCTAGATAATCATCTCCATTTTGGTTCCTTTTGTAACTCTCAAGAGCAAATTCTACTTGAGAATTCTTGTTTAATTGTAGTTTTATCATATTGATTTCAGAGAAAGTTCCGATTTGTATCATTTCTACTTTGAAAAATTTAAAGAACTTTTCTTTGTGGCCTAATATTAGTATGTCCTCAAGATTGGAAAATTTTTCCCTTGGATACGGGAAGTAAGTAAATTATATAGACATTGTTGTCATTGCTGTTTAGTCTCTTGAGTCACGTCTGACTCTTTTGCAGACCTCATGGACTATAGCCTGCTAGGCTTCTCCGATCATGGGATTTCCTAGGCAAGAACACGAATGGGTTGTCGTTTCCTTCTCCAGGGGATTTTTCAGACCCAGAGATCGAACCCACATCTCCTGCATTGGCAGGCAAATTCTTTGCCACTGAGCCACCAGGGAAGCCCTTCATTACATCCATAGTTGTAGTTAAGTCACTAAGTCATGTCCTACCCTTTGCAACCCCATGGACTGTAGCCCACCAGGGTCTTCTTTTACTATGTGGTTTAAATATTTATTTTCTTCATTGTTTGTGTATTGATATGTTGGATTAGTCACGGCCTGATAGAGGTAAAGTCTACTGCTACTAGTGTATTTTTGCCTATTTGTCTTTTATTTCTTACTTTGTGAATTTTGATGTGATATTTTCATTATGTGTTTGTGTGTGTGTGTATATACACCTCTTTGTCACAGATTATACCTTTTGCTATTATAAAGGGCCATTCTTTCTCCATCCTGTCTACTAAAGAGCATGACTGATGCCATCTCTTTGTGTTTGCCTGATACACCCTCCACATCTTTAATCATCAGTATCTTGAATCACCTTTAAAAAATCATCAAAAGGGTATATAGTTAAATTTTTGACCCATTCTGAGAGTGAGTTGAGCATATTTCTGTTGTGTGATGTCATTCCTTATGCTGTGTTTTCTCTTTTCATGTCTTCTTTAGTTCACCCCTCCCCCTCCTTGGGCATCCCCAGGGCCTCAGCAGTAAAGAACTCACCTGCAATGTAGGAGATTTGCAGGAGATACAGGTTCAATCCCTGGGTCAGGAAGATCCCCTGGAGTAGGAACTGTATTTCCAGTATTCTTGCCTGGAAAATCCCATGGACAGAGGAGCCTGGTTACAGTACATGGGGTTGAAAAGAGTTGGACATGACTGAGCATGCACGCAGGAACCCCTCCTGGGTGTCTGTTATTTCTTTTTATGTCATGGAATGTTGATGGACTGCTTTTAATGGCTTACATGTAATGACAAATGTTTCTGAGATTCTCGATCTTCTTTTTCTAAAGCAATAATCAAGGCTTCCACAAAGACGTATGATGAAAGTATGAAGTATCCTGAGAATGCCACCCTTCAGTTTTACTTGATTGTATTTACATGAGTTCCTCTGGTATTTACATTTATATCTTAATTAATTGATTTATCAGCATTAAATGATCTGTATCTTATCCTTGATTATAAACACTACCTCTCTCTTCCTTCCCCATGAATTTTATTATAATAATTATAAATTGCCATCCTTTTATAACAATTGATTTCTGTCCTATGATTTTGACAGTTGCTTTGCTCCACCATGTCTAGAGAGATGGGGATATAAATGAGCATAGTGCCAGACCAGCTCTGGAGACATTCTCCCCACCAGCACACCATCACATTAGCAAAGTTTGTGTTGAATTAAGCCATAGGTAGTTCTTCCTCTAAGCATAATTCCCCTCTTTTGAGAAGGATGCTTTGTTGGTTGTGACTGAGTTGCTACAAATATCTTTTCATGGTCATTTCCACATTTCCATTTGTTTTGCTCTGCCTTTGAAAGATGCTTCCCAGGTGGCACTAATGATAAAGAACCTACGTGCCAATGCATAAGACTTAAGAGATGAGGTTCAATCCCTGGGCTGGGAAGATCCACTGGAGAAAGAAATGGCAACCCACCCCAATATTCTTGCCTGGAGAATTCCAGGGACAGAGGAGCCTGGTGGACTACAGCCCATCAAGTCACAGAGTTACACATGACTGAGAGATTAACACTCTTATTTTTAGGAGAGCTTTATTCTTCTCTGTGTAATGTCTTTATCATTGCTTATTGCTCTTTTTTTCAGTTTTATTCCTACCTTTCTAAAGGTGAGAAGTTTGGACAATTGGAAATTGGGTGCTTTATTTGGAGCATCTTGACAGAAAAGTTGCACAAACATATTTGCCTTTCATCCTTTTGACAGTCCTTCAAAGTGGGTACTGGTGTCCCCGTTTTACAGATGAACAAAGGAAACTCAGGGAGATCGTATACCATGGCCAAGGTTGCATGGCAAGTACGCAGCAGAGGTGAATTCCTTGCACCCTCCACCACTTCCGTCTGCACCTCTCATACCTGGGAACAGAACCCAAACACAGAAGGGAAACAGCCCTCAGAACACAGTGAGAGCTTTGACATTTGAAACAGATTAGAGAAAACAGAAAGTTGCCCTTATTTATCATGAGCAGGCTTCTCCATGGTGACAGACTGTCTAGTTGGCTCATATGTATCTTTCCATTTCAGGATACGATGATGCTCTACTGCTGCTAAGTCACTTCAGTTGTGTCGGACTCTGTGCGACCCCATAGATGGCAGCCCACCAGGCTCCCCTGTCCCTGGGATTCTCCAGGCAAGAACACTGGAGTGGGTTGCCATCTCCTTCTCCAATGATCATGCTCAGTAGTGCACAATTATCTTGATCCCAACTGGGCAGGGATTTGGGGCCACTTACATTCCGTGTTGCTACATTGGGTCCCTGCAGGAGAATGGAGTGGCTTTTTGTGTGACATGAAGAGTCCCAAGGGCCCCCTCCCTATTTACTGTACTTACACACAAGGAATGTCTTTGCTTGCCTGGAAAACCCCATGGACAGAGGACCCTGTCTTGCTAGAGTCCATGGGATGGCAAAGAGTTGGATACAATGTAGCGACTAAACAGGCAGCTCTCACCTCTTTGCAAATTCAAACAAGGGTTTTACTTCTTAAGTCTTACTAGTAAGTAATCACTTCATCTCCTGATCTTTTCCACTAGGATAATTTTACAAAGCTGTTTTCTCTTCACACAGCCTCAGTGTTTCAAGTGTTTTAAATTATAGTAAAAACGTTTATTAATCAGATGTGATCCTTTCTTAAAGAGTTGTAGCATTTTTTGATGTTCTGCATTTACTTGTTTCTCATTATCATCAACAGTAGTAAATGTTTATTGACATCCTATCAAGCTATGCACAGATGAATGGCATGTTTCTCCTTCTGATGTCCTGGATCAGGGGATGAGCAGTGGTCCCCAAAGATGGCTGAAAGAAGGTTGGGTCCAATGCAGCTTTCTGAAGTAATTGTGAAAATGCATAGAAAAATGTACATTTTGTTGTTGCAGGCGTTTTTGTTCAGAGAGGGCGTAAAGTCATTTGCCAGTCAAACTACGAAATCCGCCAGAATTGCAGCCGTCAGCTGTCAGCATGACCTTTTCTAGTGCAACGTGCCGTGGCCTTTTATGTCACACGAAGACAATGACAGAACTGCACGATGCTTTTCCAGGAAGTCTCCCACCCTCCTTGTCTTCCCAAGAAAGAATATATTCTGAAAGAGCATGTTTACCTGTCAGTCCCAGGAGCTCAGAAAACAGCTAGAAGTCCTAACACTAAGATTCATTCTATGCAGTTTTATTCATCATTAGGTGATAGTTGCATATATACCATACATCCACACACTCACACAGTTCACAGTGTTCAGAAGCAGAGGCAGCATCTTCCCATCTCCTGGTAGAAAAAGAAACATCAGAACTCATTTTACACATCATTCTGAATTCAGTACGAACTATCTAATTGTTTCTAATTGAACAACTGAGCCCTAAACTACCAATTTCAGCCCCTGCCAGAACCTTGCAGATTTACTCCCTTTTCCTGTATAGAATGTAATGTTTGGCACAAATCCTAGTTCAGATGTCCCTTGCTGTTGCATTGCTATCAGCCTGAATAGAGAGTAGTTTGCATCATCTGTCCAAAAAAAAAAAAAAAAATTCTCAATATCCAGTTTCTTCTTTTCTGCTAAGAGAACTCTCACCTGTCTCAATATCCCCCCTAACCTGGAAACACCCCCCTCTTTACCTGCACATGAATGTCACATTGTGCGCTTCATGGAAACAAAATATGAAATCTTGATCTACACCAGTAGCCAGATAAGGTCTGTACTCTGTATAGTACTAGTCGGTATTAGAATAACATTGAAACTCATTTAAAAAATAAAAATATGTTAACATGGTAAAGCAGAAACTGCACATAGTAACTGCGTGTGTCTGGCTCTTGGAGACCCCATGAATCGTAGCCTCTGTCCATGGAATTCTGCAGGCAAGAATACCGGAGTGGGTAGCCATTCTGTTCTCCAGATTTACCACCCTATTGACTTATTATTCTGTAGAGCTCAGCCATAACATGCTTAAAAATACAAACAAGCAGAAATCAAATAGTATATTTAAGTTTATTTCTTGAGTGCAATTGCTTTAGATATTATAGATATAGCCATTTTATCTAAAACTATGGTGATTTAGAGTGTTAATAAAAGTAGACAAGTTAAATATATAATTGTGAGAATTCCTACGAGGAGAGAAATGGCAGGAGAGAAAAATGTACATTTTGTTGTTGCAGGCATTTTGTAAAAGAAATAGCTTCAGTGAGGTCTGCAGAGGGGCAAATATTCCAGGAGTGGGTGATGGCAGCAATCTGGACAGAAGGGAGGTTTCCTACAACAGCTGCTGGTGTTCCTTCTCTTCATGGAGGCTGACTTACTGGCATGGTCTCTAGATCACTCTGTTACTCGTTTCTCCAGCATCAAGAGCAGTTTGTACTGGGCACCTTTTCTGTTTGAGAATGAGCCAGGAGTCCTCACTGAAGCCACTGGGCCCCTGCTCTGGCCCTGGCTGTGTCTGCAGCCTCCCCTCTGGGTACCCCACCTCTAACTGTGTCAGTTCCACCCCCACTCACTACTTTCAAGGTCCCCAGATCACCAATCTCTTCTCTGACTCAGGGTCTTCACAAGTGTTGCTCCATCTCTTTCCTCCCCCAAGCCCTTCTTGGTCTAACCAAACCTCTTCCACTCAGCTTTTACGTTTCAAAGAGAAAGAGTTGGTAGTCTGCTCCAGCCCATCATTTTCCTGCTTGCCAGGACTGTGACCTTTACTTTTGCAATAATCTACTTGGGTACACCATGACTCCCTGATTGGAGGCTAAGCTCCACAAGGGCTGCTGCAGGCCTATTCCATTCACCAAGAGCCCAGAATGTGCCTGAGTGGGTTTGCCAACCTTACCTGCCAGAGGCTCTGCCCTGTGTCCCACTCCCCCTGGTCGCCAATCATGTCCCTCAAAGCCATCTCCAGGCAGCCAGTCTTGGCCTGCTCAGTTGTTGACTTATCCTACCCATCTAGCCAAGGGTCATCAAACACGCACAGAGGAGGGTATGCGAAGATGTGCTCTTGGCCACAGTAAGCTTTAGTGACTTCCCAGTAAACTAATATGATGTTAACAGGATACTCAGTGTTTCTCTAAAGATGAAAGGCAAAGTCAAAGAGATATGTATCAAAGAAAACTGTGCTCAATGTTATTTGCAAGGTGTTTGAAACATGTAAGTTATGGAGTGAAATCAGCTCTAAACCCACACTTGGGACCCCTTACAGAGGTACCTGAATTTGTGAGAAAACCACTTTTGTCCAAGCTTGCAGCCAGGCAAGCAGACAGGCACCTTGGCTCCTTGGCTATTTAACCTCTTTGGCCTTTAAGTAAGATGGAGATGTCTGAGTTCCTTATTTCCCACAAAAGAATAACACCATAAAAATTTTCTTGAGAAAAATTCATATAAAACAAATACATGAAGCTTTTTAAAATCCTGTTTAATTCTGTCATAATCATTATCAGTTAAGGAATCTAAAGGGCTGAGCCTCAAAATACTCAGCTAGATAATACCAGTGACCTTGATAAGCAGTCTTTGTTGAATGTCAGTACCCATTATTTGAAATATTAAATAATCTTTCAGGAGTATTAAAAAAAGCTGTATTCAGCTGGGAGGTAATCTTGGTGCCATTTCTCTTGGGTAATAGGGTCCCAAGCAGGAATACAAAGCTGTGTCCTATTTAACCTTTGTTCCCAGATCTAAAGATGTTTTGCTATGACATTAATACCCAGGTAAGTTGATTTTTCACTGTGCAATGTATAAGCGATTCCAATACATTTATGTATTCTCTGATACGAAAACCAGTTCCTAGACTAATGGGAGATCTTTGCACTGAAAGTGAGTCCAGTGCTGTGCATTCTGTGTGAACTGCACAATCTGAATCATTTGAGAAAATGAGAATATGCTTCTCATGCCAGGAAAAATCATGCATGTTTAATACAGTCATAGTCACAAAGTATTGGGTAGGCCAAACAGTTCGTTTAGAGTTTCCCATACTATCTCACTGAAAACTCAAACTTTTGGGCCACCATAGTTACTATGTAATGAGGGTTACCTGAAAAAGATGGGAATCCTTCCAAGCAAGGGTTAAGTTAACTCACATTCAGAAAGCAGCCTACACAATGCTCAAGCCTAACTGGATTTTTACAGGATATTCTGAGGGAATTGATGTTTGCCAGATTTATACAGAACTTCATGCGCCAGAAATTTAGTTTTGTGTCTCCTTTGTTGTTGCTCAGTTGCTGTTGTGTCCAACTCTTTGCAACCCGAGAGACTGAAGTGCACCAGGCTCCCTTGTCCTTTACTATCTCCCAGAGTTTGCTCAAATTCATGTCCATTGAGTCAGTGATGCCATCCAACCATCTTATCCTCTGTCATCTCCTTTTCCTCCTGCCCTCAATCTTTCCCTGCATCAAAGTCTTTTCCAATGAGCTGGTTCTTCACATCAGGTGGCCAAAGTGCTGGAGTTTCAGCATCAGTCCTTCTGATAAATATCAGTGTTGATTTCCTTTAGGATTGGCTGGTTTGGTCTCCTTGCTGTCCAAGGGGCTCTCAAAATAGGTAAGGAGAAACAACGATAAGAAAGGATTTTCCACTAAACTGTACATTCTTTCTAAGTATTTTATTATTTGTCTAATATTCCTGTACATATGACAAGCTACAGACCCCATAGCTAAGATACTTTATGCAACACTATTAACTACTTATCAAAAGAGGGGTTCCATTTTGCCTTTGAAATAACATGGAAGACCAGTGGCAAGTTGAATAACTTACCTGAAAGATGGAAGGAATTTTGTATTTAGATAGTCAAAGATGGGAAATTGGGCAAACTTAACTCTTATGGCATTTCAAAGAAGTGAGCCAAAGTGGGGTGACCGAGGGCCCTTGGTAGACCCAGGCATGGGGACAAAGGGGAGAAACCAGGTGCTGAGAATTTCAATATGGAGTATCAGGCTTGGCTGCCAGCTTTCAAGCAAGAAAAGTGTGCACAGTAGAGAGGGCCTCTTGAGGAAGCTGCCTGTTCTGGATGCTTTCTGAGACAGACAGCTCCAAAGTAGACAGGTGGGGAGATGATGCAAGAGAGATATATTCATAATAAGCAAATATAAGAAAGTTATGCATTATGATTGCTTATCAAAAATACAGCATTATTTAAGGACTCTCTTGTATTCTGTTGTCTTTAATAATTTTCCAAGGATGCTATGACGTGTGATGTGAAAGTGTTAGTTGCTCAGTTGTGTCTGACTCTTTAGGACCCCATGCCTCTGTCCATAGCATTCTTCAGAATACTGGAGTGGGTGGTCCTTCCCTTCTCTGGGGATCTTCCCGACCCAGGGATTGACCTGGATCTCCTGTGTTGCAGGCAGATTCTTTATCATCTGAGCCACCAGGAAAGCCAGGTGAATGCCCATTTATTCGGATGAAACTGATGTTAAGTAAATTTCTCAAGGGCCCCTTGCTATTACAGAAGAGAGAAAGATCTAGACTTTCTGCCCTAAGGAAGGGTTCTGCCCTCCCCCTGGGCTGCTTCTCACATTTGCAAACCACTAATATTGTAATCCTGCAGGCTGCTGATGGAAAACTAGACGCCTGGTGAAATAAATGTTTAGTGCAGCGTATGTGATTAGTTCTCTTTTGCTTGGAGACCATTTCAGGTTGTAAGTGCGATCTGAGATGCTCATCAAACCATAAAAGGACAAGAATTAATTCACAGAACAGAGGTAAAGAGGTGGACTGGAGGCAGACGTGGAATCCTGAGCTGATGAGACCATTAGATACATCTGCTATGGGTTAGCACACCTGGGTTGGTCAACTCAAGGGGCATGAGCTGATCTAGGGGGGCAATGGCAATGTGGCTTTGGCCACAAGATACCTTATGGGATGTTTTATGAGTTGGGGTACCATGTGTAGAGTAAAACTATGGCTACCCCAAGCTCATCTTTAAGAGAAGTGGTGCTTTTTGGGGGGGAATCCACAAGGAGTGACTTAAAGATCCTAAACTGTAACCTTCAGCCCTATGGAGAGAAATGACACAATCAAATAGACTCTGTGTAGGGGTTAGAAAGATATTCAAGGATTGAGGTTTCAAAGCAACAGAGAGAGAGAAAATCGTAGCACTGAGTTATATCACTGCCATGATACTTTTATGTTGTTCCCTAAGTCGTGTCTGACTCTGCAGCTTCATGGGCTGTAAGGTGCCAGTCTTCTCTGTCCTTCACCATCTCCTGGAGTTTGCTCAAACTCATGTCCATTAAGTCAGTGATGCCTTCCAACAATCTCATCAGGTGCACAAAGTATTGGAATTTCAGCTTCAGCATCAGTCCTTCCAATGTATATTCAGGGTTGATTTCCTTTAGGACTGACTGGTTTGATCTCCTTGCTATCCAAGGGATTCTCAAGAGTCTTCTCCAGCAGCACCACTGTTTAAAAGAAAAACTATTTGTGTTGGACTTTTATCAACTTCTAGGCATTTTGAATCAGGCTTTAGGTGTGTTAAGAACTCTCCCTCTTTCCTATAGAATCTCCTTAGGATTGAGTGGGATGAGGTATCCTTGATTCCCCCATGAAGCTATGAGAGCATTTGATTCTAAGAATTAAATGTGAGACTTGGAAAGTGATTTGGGATGACAAATTAAGCAATGAAAACAGAATCTGATTCACATAAGTCATCAGTCTTGGAACAGATCAATCTTTGTGTTATATTTGTGTATGAGCTGAGCTGCTCATAGCATAGCCCAGAGGTCAGCACACAGTGAGGACTGTGGGCTTTCCAAGTGGAAATCAAAGGAAACTCTAAGAACAACTATAGAGCTATGATGGAGAAACATGGGGGAGAGAAAGGGAGAGGAGAATAGGGCAGAGTGAGGCACATGTACATAAGGGATATGGACAGTACTGTCCAAGGCTTGGAGCGAAGATCCATGCTAATCTGGAAGCTTCCATCACACAGTCAGGAAAAACACCAGGAATCAGGAGACCTACTCTTCTCTCTTCTGTACTTTGGAGCAAGTTACAGTACTTTGAGCCTCAGCGTTTTCATTTCCAAATGAGAAGATCAGGTCCAGATGGTTATTTCCTATTTAGTTGTTGAACATATTATGCTATAACTCAACATTTTTTTAAAAGAGATTGTGTATTAGTCAGCTCTGTTTGCAATAATGTAGTGTAACAAGTAGCCTCTAATTTGAAAAACATTTATCTTTCTTGATTTGGAGTTTCCTGGCTGGCTGAATGTTGGCTGACCTCAGAAGGTTAGGCTGCACGGGGCTTGCCTCTGCTTATATCAGAGTGGGCCACATTGGTCCCACTCATCTGTACATTTCTCAGGAAGGAATAATGATGGATTGACCACAATTTAGTATCCTGAGTCTCCAAATTTGATAACTGATCCTCCCATAAGCATATTTTAATATTTTAAAGTTGAGAAAGGAAAGAATAGTTTGTAGATATTGCAAAGACATTAGGAGAAAAAAAGAAAAAGCAGTAGTTTTTCTTGAATATAATACATGGTTTCTTATCTTAAGGAAACGTCAATCTATGCAAAGTCAAAGTGTTTTATTCTTTCATTCAGTTCATCTAAATTCTCAATGAAAATATTATGTTAATAGACAAAAAGCTTAACACAAAAACCTATGTATCAACTTCGTAAAGTGAATAGGAATATAAGCATGATACAGAGCCACTGTAAATCTGGGAAAATAATGAAAACATTAAGGTGTTTCATGCTGTCCTCACCTGTAATCAGGAGAATGGGACTGATGTAAAGGCAGAGAAATGGTACCCAGCTTCCATCTGCTGGTATTTGTTATTAAGACATTACATTTCCTACTTCTTGATTTTGCCAGCAAAACTAAGACGACTCAAATGAAAAGTCATCAATGGATAATGTTATTTTACTTTTTAAAAAGAATGGTGAACTTCATTTGGACATTTTGGTAAAGATATAAACCTGGACTTTATTGTGAGGTGTAGTAGAAACCTGGGCAGCTGGCTTCCTGAGTGGGACACAAACACAAACACGGACCCCTCCCAGGAGGGGAACCTATTATCCAACTGTGATTCCAACACTTTAACTTACAATGAGGCCATATGAACATTTTCTTTAATCGGAAGCTGTTACAATATTGCCAGAAATGAAATGTTGCTGAAATAAAGGATTTTCAATAGTTTACTGATCCTTCATTATACTGTAAATCCATACACCAAGCGAGGAACATTCTGTGGATTTATGCCGATAGCAATACAAATTTTAATTAAAACCGTGTTCAAAATTTTTATTCTGGAACAAGTTATCAGTTTATATTGGTATAATAAGTTGATCGAGGGAAGTGGGTAAATTAGCCAATACTCAGATATCTATGTTCTGAGTTTTTCAGTTGTTAATATAGATTTCCATCATTAACAGCACCAGGCAACCTATAGATGTGTGAACAGACATAAAAAAATACAGCAGCGCTGATTATGCATCTCGGCATTTCACCACCTGTCAGATACACAACTAGAAATTGTGCTCCGGCTGCTATTTTTATGTACTTTTCTTTCATGCATACACTCACATGTGAACTAGTCAGAAAAGTAGTTCATAGTTGTATTTTGTATGTTTTCTTACCTCAAGGAGTATGTATGCCATTGGGTGAGTCTAGATGTTAATCAAAATTAACTCAAGGATTTTAAGTTGTATTTTATTCATTTAAAAATGTAATATATATGCAGTACATGACCATTTTTGAAAAACTGGGAGATGGTAAAGTCAATAATAAAACAGAATAGAATTGTTGTAATGCCACCAAGCTAAGGTGGAAACTATTACCATAATGGTCTTTTGCATTTTTTTCATGTATGCATATACATGCATATAAAAATTCTACACAAGCATATTTTATATATATATATTTTGAATGGAGTCATACATTATCTAAAATTTCATAATGCACTGTTTTACTACTCAACAATGTGTTATGAATCACATCTCTCTATTAATAAATACAGCTGTATCAGAATTCACTTTTTCTGCAAAATATTTTTGGTTTCTTTAGAAGTACCCTCTCTGTGGTAGGAGGCTAAACATTTCATGCTGGGACATTCCCCAAATTTATCTTCATGTACTTCTGAGTTATAAGGCTATTTTAAGATCCTTATCTATAATTGATACAGAAGCACTTTGAATCGGCAAAAAAGTGAATTTAAAAATTCTACAGTTTTGTTGGTGGGACAGAATAGGGAACCCAGAAATAGGCCCCGTACACATATGCCCAGATGATTTTTGACAAAGATGCAGAAGAAATTCAATGGAAGTAAGATCATCTTTTGTTTTGTTTTCAGTAAATTGTATTAGAACAATCGGACATCCACAGGCAGAAAATAATGAACCTCCTATCTCATACAAAAGCTAACTCAAAATGGATCACAAGCATTTTGTTTAACACATAATCCCAACTAAACCAAACAAAAAAGTATAGAACACAAAAGCCTGAAAGGAATTTACAAATCATCTAGCAGCTAGCTTGTGCTCCAAACCCAATTATGAACAGGAAAATGATGGCTCATGGGGCGTCCTTCCAGCTGAGTTGCTATCCTTCAGATCAGCAGCTGTACAGCAAGGTCACCAGAACACCATAGCACCTTGTGCCTCAGCCACTAAATCTAAGAACTGGAGTAGTCTCACCTAATCTCCTGCATAATGAAAGATCTCCTCTGTGCCCTTGACATTCTGTTATATCTGATTCATCCCATCATTGGAGAGCTTTTGAGAGCATCATCAGGGAACATGTGGGTCTTTAGAGATAGATAAATAACTCCAAGGTCAGGACTTCCCAGGTGGCTCAGTTGTAAAAAAAATCCCCCTGCTAATGCAGGAGATGTGGGTTTGATCCCTGGGTTGGGAAGATCTCCTGGAGAAGGAAATGGCAACCCACTCCAGTATTCTTGCCTGGGAAAACCCATGGACAGAGGAGCCTGGTGGGCGACAGTCCATGCAAAAAATAGGACATGACTGGGAAACTGAACAATGGCAACACCAGGGTCAAAGTCTCTTTCTTCCTCTTCTACTAACCTCTGTTTACACATGAGCATGATTTTCACATGAAAATTGTGAAAACACATTATTGATTTTCAGCATTATGAGAAAATAAGCTGATAATCTGTAACTGGAATAGGTCTCGTAGAAACTCTTGGTACTGGTACGATCTCCAGAAAATCCTGGTGTGATACCACATCCAGTATTTCTTGTGACATCTAGCATGTTGCTGGTAATCAATATAAGTTTATTGAGAATAATAAATAATTATGCAAATCCAAAGTGTTTGCACTTCTTCATGCACAGGGCATATTGGGATCACTTTTGTAATTATAATTAAGGTGTTATTCTGTTTAATTATTTCCACTCAATGGCCTGATTAGGAAAATTGCCCACATTTGTTTTCCTTGCATAATGTGCCATTAGGGGGATGATTACTGAAGAGTCTGTGCCCCCAACCTTCAGCTGAGCTTCCATCCAGAAGTGAGCATGAACTCACCAGTATCCAGAAGACTGATTTCAGCTACAGATTCGAATAATCTGTCTTTTTGTTTTGTTTTTCAAAAACACTTTGGTCAACCCAAGACACTGGGGAGTTGCTGTGCTATTTCACACACGTGGATGTTTTCCCATTTATTTTAATCCCAGTTTTCAGCATGTTGACTTTGTCTCTCCGCCTACCTGTTGTCTATTCTCGCATGCTCTGGCTGTGCTGGCCAACCAGATGGAGATTTCTTCCTCCATGTGTCCATCAGCATGACTGTAAATATATCCTCTCCTGGTAGACTTGGCAAGGCAGTAACGTTTGAGAATATGTGTGCCCTGCCACGAAATTCCAACATGTGGGCAAAGAGTCTTGACAAGGGGAATAGTGATGAGGTGGTTGGTAAGGAAAGGAATAGAATTCCATGACTGAGTAATGCAGTAGCTAGGACCAGAATCCAAGGGGAGGCTGGAATGAGAGACCCAGTTAGGAAGCAGCAGGGGCAGGGGGCCAGTATGCCCTGAATGTCACTGACTTCTCCCTAGTGAAGCCTTATGGCCTTGACCCAGATGACGTCATCCAGCCCTTTGTCCAGTTCAGTGCCTGGAGCAAAGGAGGGGAAGGAAAGATGAGTCCTGGTTCTGCCCCCAGTCCACAGTGTGAGTGAGCAGGCTTCTCAACCTTTCCGTTCTTTGACTGATCATTGGACTTTAGGAAAATAGTCTTCCGAGAAAAATGAAAGCGTGGGCAGGAGCTGGAGACGGGGGTGGTCACAGCAGGAGCAGCATCCAGCGGGGCAGGCCCCAGGCTTGCTCCGTTGGCCCACACAGCTCCTTGAGCAGCCAGCGCCTCCCACACCACCTGCACTCACTTTATTCTTGATGGGTGCTCTCAGAAA
This sequence comes from Madoqua kirkii, assembly GCA_006408675.1. Lineage (NCBI taxonomy): Eukaryota > Metazoa > Chordata > Mammalia > Artiodactyla > Bovidae > Madoqua > Madoqua kirkii. Next base: position 23,134 of record SJYC01122307.1, on the reverse strand, counting down.
GGAGCAGTGTGATTGATTTTTTTTCTTATACTTGCAACGTGCTAATGCTCATACTGCCATGTCTGATTCTTTGCAACCCCATGAACTCTAGCCCACCAGGCTCCTCTGTCCATGGGGTTCTCCAGGCAAGAATATTGGAGTTGCCATTTCCTCCTCCAGGAGATCTTCTCAACCCAGGGAATGAACCTGCATCTCCTGCATTGCAGGCAGATTCTTTACTGTTGAATTACTGGGGAAGCCCATGAGGTGTTGGTAATTAGAGGCAAATAGAAAACGTGTAGCAGTCTAGCAGACACTTTGCCTGCATAACCAGGAAAGAAGTGTGAACAAGTAGGGCACATGTGGCTGGGTTAGGAGAACAGGCTTGGTGTTCTGACAGTTGGGTGCAATACCAGTCAGCAGCTTTGGAACTCAGAGCTCCAGTTAAGCAACTTAACCCTCAGAGCCTCAGTTTCCTCATCCATATAACAGAGATGATCAAACCTCAGCCACAGTGTTGCTGTAAGATTTAGTAAGTCTATAGGTATTACAATGAATCCCGTCATTATTTACTTTGCCATACCTACCTATGAGAAGGGCATGGCAACCCTCTCCAGTATTCTTTTCCTGGAGAATCTCATGGACGGAGGAGCCTGTTAGGTTACAGTCCATGGGACTGCAAAGAGTTGGACACGACTGAAGCGACTGAACACTCAGGAACGCAAGCACATACCTACCCATAGCTCTTTTTCTAGCTTCGCTAATGGAAAAGGGCTTTCTGCATTAAGGTTAAATAACTAGCTTTGCCCTGGATCATCATAAGCTGAGTAATTCCTTCCCCCCAAAATATCGACATCCTAAATTGCAGGAACCTGTGGACGTCACATTATATGGGAAAAGAGATTTTGCAGATGTGATTAGGTTAATGGTTTTGAGATGTGAAAGATTCTCCTGATCATGAGGGCCCCTGAATATAATCACAGGGGTCCCTATATGAGGGAGACAAGAGACTCTATGAGTGAGGCAGTGGCGTGAGAATGTGAGCAGGCAGGAGTGATGATCTGGGAGCCAGGGAGGATCACAGCGTCTGGAGTGTGGAGAGACAAGGAGCGATGTCTCCCTGGGAGCTTCCAGGGAAGAACAGCCCTGCCCACAACTTGATTCTAGACGTCTGGTCTTCAGAGCTACAAGAGAACAGATGTGTGTTGTTTTAAACCAGGAGAAAAGAATGATGACTCACTCCAGTGATTTCAGTAGTCGTGGAACACAGTCTTAGTTAGTCTATGGCAGGTAGGATCTTCCCAGACCAGGAACTGAACTGGTCTCTCCTGCAATGTCAGGTGGATTCTTTACCACTGAGACATCAGAGAAACCCAAGGAATATGTTTTAAGGGATATCTCATGCTGCAAAGGTATCTGCACATGAGCAATGTTCCAAATGTACTTATCCACACATACACATTTTTAAAGTAGAATAATCACATTTTAACTTCACAATTTTTGCAACACACTATTATTTTTTTAATATTAGTGTACTTATTAAAGTGAAAAACTGGCCTTTGCTCTTTATGAAAGCAATGGGAAACAAGTGAAAATAAGATTTTGTTTGTAATATTTCTTTATATTTTTATTCCAGTGTTTCCTCTCCACCGGCCCCTACAACTCTCCACTCTTGGATCCTTGCCCAATAATATTAATAGTAGATAGTGCCATTGTTAATTTTATTTTGTCACTGACTATGGCCCAGATGGAGGTCTTTGAATTGTGCATACATCTTTTCAGGTATGACTCTGGCTGGGAACCGAGCCCCCACTGATTCTGAGGCTGATGGGGCTCCTCTGTAACACCCCAGTGCCTCTGTAGCGCTGGGTCCCTTGGTGTGCATGTTCAGTTATGTCAGACTCTTTGCTGCCCACCAGGCTCCTCTGTCCATGAGGATTCTTCAGGCAAGAATACTGGAGTGGGTTGCCATCCCCTCCTCCAGGGGATCTTCCCAACCCAGAAATCAAACCCAAATTTCCTGCGTCTCCTGCATTGCATGTGGATTCTTTACCCACTGAGCTACCTGGAAAGCCCCATTTCAGGCTTAGTTGCTAATGTTCCCCATGGCGTGCTCTCCTGCACAAACGTCCTTATTCAAAACACGGGCTGTAGCTAGCACTTCCTTAAAATTCCTTGTGCTCCATGTCTCATGGCTCAGGGATATTTATTCTTTTATATTTCTGAAATGGAGAAATGTGTATTCTGCTTACATATGCTCTCTCTCTCTTGTCTTAAGGGTAATGAATCAATTAAACTTTGTTGATTTTCCTTTAATAAGAATATGTGCACAATATTTCTATTTAAAACTCTGTTCATCAGCAGAGACAAAATCAGGAGCAGATACCCATTTGATAGAAAATGCTTTCTGAAATTGACACATGATTCTGCCTGGCAAAGTCAGAAAAGGGTAAATAAATTATCGGGGCGATACTGCTATGCCCTCTGGACTTTTATGCCTTGTTAGTGTCTAAGGTTACAGAAAAAAGAAATGGAACACCAGGGTTGCCACGGAGACACCCAAGCCCTGTCAACACCTCTCACTCTAATAGTGACAAATGGTACTTATTACATCAGACTAATTTCATCGGATTCTGATCAGATGAAGATACTTAACCTTTCCTGATAAAATTGTGTCAGTATGATTACTTAGATAAAGACCTTATTAGACATCAGTATTCTGTGTTTATAGATGCAGATTTTATCGAGGTTTATTATACATTATATTGATGGACTGTATTGAAAAAACCTGCAGTGAGGTTGTGGCTGCTTTATTTGGGAAAAAAAATGTTATTTTTGCAAATTGTAACTAAAAATCCTAAATAAAATACATAAAGTTTAAAATATAAGGCTTTGCATTAAGCCTTTTAAAATAAGGCTTTCTATCAATGCACATGAAATTAAAATAGCCAGATACAGCACATACCTTATGGGCTTTTAGGTCCTGTGCCCTTAAGCTAGTCATCTTGGATTAAAGCCCACCTTACTGACCCCATCTCTATTTAATTAATTATATCTGTAAAAATCTTATCTCTAGATAAGGTCACATTTTTCAACATTGTGTATTAGGTCTTTTTTAATTTATTTTTTATTAGAGGAAAATGAGTTTACAATATTGTATTGATTTCTTCTTTAAAACAATGCAAATCAGCCATATGAAATAATATATGATATTTGTTTTTCTCTTTCTGATTTACTTCACTCTGTATAGTAGGCCCTAGATTCATCCACCTCACTATCACTGACTCAAATTCATTCCATTTTATGGCTGTGTAATGTTCCGTTGTATATAGGTACCACATATTCTTTATCCATTGATCTGTCAATGAACATTTAGGTTTCTTCTATGTCCTGGCTATTGTAAATACTGCTGCATTGAACACTGGGGCACATGGGTTTCATAGAATTGTGATTTTTTTCAGGGTACATGCCTGGAACTCGGGTTTCTTGGTCATATGGTAGATTTACTACTAGTTTTCTAGGGAATCTCCGTACTGTTCTCCATAATGGCTATAGGTGGATTAAGATTTCAACATTAGAATTCTGAATTAAGATTTCAACATTAGAATTCTGGATTAAGATTTCAACATTAGAATGTTAGGGGAAAATTCAACCTCTAACAATATTTACACTAAGGTTCAAACCTATGATGCTCTCTGTTGTCTCAGTTCTACAGATTTCTGATCCTCCCTGCAGCAAGCAGTTCCATAAAGTCCAATTTCATTCCTTCAACCCGTCAGGATGTCAGTTTTTTGCATCTGTTTTAAAACTGAAGTATAGCTGCTTTACAATACTCTATTAGTTTTGGGTGTACAGCATAGTGATTCCATATTTTTATAGATTCAGTTAAGTCACTCAGTCATGTCTGACCCTTTGCAACCCCATGAACTGCAGCATGTCAGGCCTCCCTGTCCATTACCAACTCCTAGAGTACACAAACCCATGTCCCTTAAGTCGGTAAGGCCATCCAATCATCTCATCCTTTGTTGTCTTCATTTCCTCCTGCCCTCAATCTTTCCCAGCATAAGGGTCTTTTCAAATGAGTCAGCTCTTCACATCAGGTGACCAAAGTATTAGAGTTTCAGCTTCAGCATCAGTCCTTCCAATGAACACCCATGACTGATTTCCTTTAGATGGACTGGTTGGATCTCCTTGCAGTCCAAGGGACTCTCAAGAGTCTTCTCCAACACCACAGTTCAAAAGCATCAATTCTTTTGTGTTCAACTTTCTTTATACTCCAACTCTCACATCCATACATGACCACAGCAGAAACCATAGCCTTGGCGAGACAGACCTTTGTCAGCAAAGTAATATCTCTGCTTTATAATATGCTGCCTAAGTTGGTCATAACTTTCCTTCCAAAGAGTAAGCATCTTTTAATTTCATGGCCGCAATCATCATCTGCAGTGATTTTGGAGCCCCCAAAACCAAAGTCTGATGATGTTTCCCCATCTATTTCCCATGAAGTAATGGGACCGGATGCCATGATCTTAATTTTCTGAATGTTGAGCTTTAAGTCAGCTTTTTCACTCTGCTCTTTCACTTTCATCAAGAGGCTCTTTAGTTCCCCTCTACTTTCTGCCTTAAGGGTGGTGTCATCTGCATATCTGAGGTTATTGATATTTCTCCCGGCAATCTTGATTCCAGCTTGTGCTTCTTCCAGACCAGCATTTCTCATGATGTACTCTGCATAGAAGTTAAATAAGCAGGGTGACAATACACAGCCTTGTGGTACTCCTTTTCCTATTTGGAACCAGTCTGTTGTTCCATGTCCAGTTCTAACTGTTGCTTCCTGACCTGCATATAGGTTTCTCAAGAGGCAAGTCACGTGGTCTGATATTCCCATCTCATTCAGAATTTTCCACAGTTTATTCTGATCCACACAGTCAAAGGCTTTGGCTCTATCTCTTACTTTTTTGATGATCCAGCAGATGTTGGTAATTTGATCTCTGGTTCCTCTGCCTTTTCTTAAACCAGCTTGAGCATCTGGAAATTCACTGTTCACGCATTACTGAAGCCTGGCTTGGAGAATTTTAAGCATCATTTTACTAGTATGTGAGATGAGTGCAATTGTGTGGTACATATTGAGTGCAGCACTTTCACAGCATCATCTTTTAGGATTTGAAATAACTTACTGGAATTCCATCATCTCCACTAGCTTTGTTTGTAGTGATGCTTCCCTAAGGCCCACTTGACTTCACATTCCAGGATGTCTGGCTATAGGTGAGTGATCACACCATTGTGATTATCGGGGTTGTGAAGCTCTTTTTTGTACAATTCTTCTGTATATTCTTGCCATCTCTTCTTAATGTCTTGTGCTCCTTTTAGGTCCCTACCATTTCTGTCCTTTATTGTGCCCATCTTTGCATGAAATGTTCCCTTGGTATCTCTAATTTTCTTGAAAACATCTCTTGTCTTTCCCATTCTGTTGTTTGCCTCTATTTCTTTGCATTGATTGCTGAGGAAGGCTTTCTTATCTTTCTTTGCTGTTCTTTGGAACTCTGCATTCAGATACTTATATCTTTCCTTTTCTCCTTTGCTTTTTGCTTCTCTTATTTTTACGGCCATTTTTAAGGCCTCCTCAGACAGCATTTTGCTTTTTTGCATTTCTTCCTGTGGATGGTCTTGATTCCTTTATCCTCTACAGTGTCACGAACCTCCATCCATAGTTCATCAGGCACTCTATCAGATCTAGTCCTTTAAATCTATTTCTCACTTCTACTGTATATTCATAAGGGATTTGATTTAGGTCATACTTGAATGGTCTAGTGGTTTTCCCCACTTCGTTCAATTTCAGTCTGAATTTGGCAATAAGGAGTTCATGATCTGAGCCACAGTCAGTTCCTGGTCTTGTTTTTGCTGACTGTATAGAGCTCCATATTTGGCTGCAAAGAATATAATCAGTCTGAATTCGATGTTGATCGTCTGGTGATGTCCGTGTGTAGAGTCTTCTCTTATGTTGTTGGAAGAGGGTGTTTGCTATGAACAGTGTTTTCTCTTGGCAGAACTCTATTAGCCTTTGCTCTGCTTCATTCTGTACTCCAAGGCCAAATTTGCCTGTTACTCCATGTGTTTCTTGACTTTCTACATTTGCATTTCAGTCCCCTATAATGAAAAGGACATCTTTTGGGGGTGTTAGTTCTAGAAGGTCTTGTAGGTCTTCATAGAACCATTCAACCTCAGCTTCTTCAGCATTACTGGTCAGGGCTTAGACTTGTATTACCATAATATTGAATAGTTTGCCTTGGAAATGAACAGAGATCATCGTTTTATAGATTATGCTCTCTTTAAAGTTATTAGAAAATAATACCTTATTTCTCTGTGCTGTACACTATATCCTTTATATCTGTGTTGCTTTCCGTCTTAAAAAACCCATAAAACCCATAAATGTAATACTTCTCATTTTAGCAAGTTTAAAAGCATGTGAAAAGGATAAAGTAAACAAAGTCACAAACCCTCAATCACAGTTCTTGAGACAGTCAAGTCCTTATGCACAATTGCCAGTTTCTTTCCAGTTCTTTATATACACACATAATTATTCTAAAATGAGAACTGGAATTTCTACATATGATTGGTTAACCAGCTTACTCTACTGATTCTTATACTGTGATTAATTCATCGAATTATTCAATATTCTTGAAAACATGAGTTTCATTGAGTTATGAAGTCATTATAATTGGTCTCCTATTGTCTAGTTGTTGCTGTTCAGTTGCTAAGCCATGTATGCCTCTTTGCAACCCTTTGAACTCAGCACACCATGCTTCAGTGTCTCCTGGAGTTTGTTCAAACTCATGTCCGTTGTTGATGATGCCATCCAACCATCTTGTCCTCTATCGTCCACTTCCCCTGCCCTCAATCTTTCCCTGAATCAGGGTCTTTTCCATCGAGTTAGCTCTTAGCATAAGGTGGCCAAAGTATTAAATAGTCATTATAATTGGTCTCCTATTGTCTAGTTGTTGCTGTTCAGTTGCTAAGCCATGTATGCCTCTTTGCAACCCTTTGAACTCAGCACACCATGCTTCAGTGTCTCCTGGAGTTTGTTCAAACTCATGTCCGTTGTTGATGATGCCATCCAACCATCTTGTCCTCTATCGTCCACTTCCCCTGCCCTCAATCTTTCCCTGAATCAGGGTCTTTTCCATCGAGTTAGCTCTTAGCATAAGGTGGCCAAAGTATTAAAGCTTCAGCTTCAGCATCAGTCCTTCCAATGAATATTTAGGGTTGATTTCCTTTAGGGTTATTTAGTGCTTAATGGTTTTGTTGTGTTCGATTTCATTCTTTATGATGTTCTTCCTTTGTATCTGAAATTTTGTACATGATTTTGTTTTCATGCCCACTTTTATTCTAGGGATTTGAAAGGCATGCATTTAACACGCATTCTACTAATAATGTTTTCAAATTTTATATAGCTATATACAAATGCACTTTCCTCATAATAAATACCAATAATAAAAAGGATCTACATGTTTTTGGGTGTGAAGTGAATGATCTAGTGTGCTTTTAATTTTGCTGTTCTCTTCCTGCCAGTGCCTTCTTTGGATAGCACCAATCTTAGACTTAACATGTTGATGATGGTAACAAAATTGTTTAGTCATTTTAATATTTAAGGTTTTATCATAGTATAGTTGCTGGTGGGCTATAGTCCGTGGGGTCACAAAAGTTGGACACTGAGTGACTAAACCACCAGATAGTTGCTTTAAATGTTGTGTTAATTTCTGTTGTATAACAAACTGAATAAGCTTTACATTTAGATATATCCTCTTTTTTATATTTCCTTCCCCTTTAGGTAAGCATACCTACAATAACTTATATTTTGACCTAATTTATATTTAACAGGGAAAGATTGAGGGCAAGAGAGGATGAGGGGAACAGAGGATGAGATGGCTGGATAGCACCACAGGCTCAGTGGGCATGAATTTCATCAAACTCCAGGAGATAGTGAAGGACAGAGGAACGTGATGTGCCTCAGTCCGTGGGGTTGCAGAGTCTGACACAACTTAGTGACTGAAAAACAATAGCAACAGAGAACTTGTTTTTAATCAACCTGTATAATTAGAAAACAATTCAAAATATCTTCAATATGTGTTAAGAATTTTTGTTCACTAGCATCGCCTGATACCAGAAACTTCATGAGCTCTTTCTGAAAGCCCTGGATTTGTGATCTCCTGTATATCTTTTAAAATTTTTGCTTTTTAAAGTCTCAGTGATTGAGATTTATGACCAAACTAGGTTAGATATTCATGCCTACGTCTATCAATCTTCTTTCACTCTTGTCAGTGAAATTTTTAAACTTTCTTTTATCCCACTTAGTTGTATGTGGTGTTTTATCTTCTATTCACAATTTTTAGTTCAATAATTGTGGTTTTGGCCCCCTCAATCCATTCATCTCCCAGCTTGCCCCTTCCTTTCAGCAGGTTGTTCTTATTTCATGTATTCAATCCCTTCTCTGTCTACATTGGTTAATTAATTAGACATTTTCTAAAACCCTCTATTTTCCTACTGTTTGATGAAACTTTCATGTTCTTGAACTCCTGACCTGAAAGTCCTTGAAAGAGAAGGCTTGTCTTCACTGAAAATAAATCTCATATTCTTGTGACTACAGTCACACACGAGCTTCCTTGGAATGTTACAGAATTCTAGACCTGGCTGTAGAACTACTGTAAGAATTGAATTCACAGACTGTAGTTTATCTGAGCAACTTCCTCTTTAATTGGAGCTTCTGTCAAAAGTGACAGGTTGATTCAAACATGATCCCTTTTAACAGACTGTTTTCCTCATTGCTTGTAGTTTGGAGTAATTTCACTGATTCCTTTGCTCCGTTCAACTATATTTTTTTCTACGTTCCCAACTGGACAATCTGCCAAAATCTGAGATGGATAGCACTGAAATCTGCCCAACACTCTTGACTGGTATCATTTGACCACTTCATGTTCACGGAGATGCTTTACTCTCTTCTAAACCCCTATACTGTATCCGCAGTTATTCCCAAGGAAGTTCCCCACCTTTCATTGAGAAGCTTTTGTATGAAAGAAAGACAACAGGTAACCAAGCCAAAGATCTAGGTGTGAGTCTGCAGGGGACATTGACTCACTGAATAATTCTGGACAAATATGTAATCATTGAAATCCTGACATTTCTCGTTCATACATGGAAATCATTACAAAGTGAAGTCGCTCAGTCGTGTCTGACTCTTTGTGACCTCATGGACTGTAGCCTGCTGGGCTCCTCTGCCCATAGAATTTTCCAGGCAAGGATACTGGAGTGGGTTGGCCGTTTCCTTCTACAGAGGATCTTTCCAACCCAGGTATCAAACCTGGGTCTCCTACACTGCAGGGAGACTCTACCATCTGAGCCACCAAGGAAGACCATCATGGTAAAGGGTAGACATATTTTTTTTAAATAAAGAGAATATGGTGTATGACCATCCATGTCCATTATGTAGGTTGACTTAATTGACAGGGACTTTTCTTCAAAAATATCTGTAGTCTTTCTGTGGTTAATATTTATTAAGCACAATGATTGTTTTTTGCTAAGTTAAATTGAAGTAAATGCATCTTTTATGCCTAAAACCACAACAGAAGTATCTGAGTGGGTATTGTTGCTAAATTTCATCATCTGACAGTAAGAAGAAACTTGTTTCTAATTACTAAAATTATTTAGCTTAATTTGGACATATATATATATATTTGTATATGTTTCTATTTATTTTCTTCATCAAATATCATATCCAATATTATGTCAGACACAGTGGTTAACCTGTGGTCATGTTTCTGAGGTGAATTCTAATGTGTTTTCTGTTACAATAAAAAATTCACTGCTTTTTTTTTGCAAAATCTTTATGATTATTAAAAATCACTTCTGTCTTCTGTCTTTATGTTTTGAAAATGGCTTTTGATAAAAAAACAAATTCTATGAAATATATTGGTAGAGACAAATAAAAGCAAGCATAAAAACATGGATATCAATTCTTACAACTTTAAAGTGCTGTTGAAAGAGTAATTTTAGGATATTTCCTACTCAATTAGGAATGTTTGTATAGGAATTGAAAATATGGACACCAATTAGGTGTGTAATCAGGGACCTGTTCCACATCAAACCCATGGCACCTTTACAGATGACAGACTCTTAGGTTAAAAAATCCTGAAGGAGCTTTATGCATTCAGAGTCCTTCAATTAGCACATAGAGTAGTAGCTAATTCCATGAAACATTCTTGAATTTTTAAATCATACAGCATTTTTTTCACAAAATGTTCATTGAATAACAATATCTTAAATAGTATGTACATGACTCTTTCTAAAAACATTTTAAATTTAATCTGAAAGCATATTGCTCTATAATCCGGCCACTAGAGAGTACTATAATACTGTACCTAGACGTGAAAAATTATTGTAATTTTTCAATATAGTGTCTTTATCACTTTCTTTCATTTTACTAATTCAATCAATTATTTGACGTTAAGATTCAATCCCTATAATTTTCTTTGCAAAGAGCTGAATGTGATTTTCCTTCAAAGAGCTTGCAAAGCTATAATTTTTCATTGTGATCTTACTTAGTCTTGAAATAGAAAGAGTATGTTTCAGTCCTATCTTCATACTATATATGCCAACTTATTTTAGCACAACAACAGCATTTAAGCAAGAGATGATCAGAGGAATGTGTTTTGTTTTTGAGATGTAAATTCAACAAACATTTGTGAAACCCCAAGAAGCAGCAGGCACAGGGTGTATCTGTGTGTTGCTACAATTAATTGCAGTGCTTTTCCTTCCTTTGTTGATAAAGCACATGCGGACAAAGACATGACCTAGGGCTGAACGTGGTGGTCAAAAGATTGATGTAGACCAGGAATTTGGGATGAGGAAGACGCCTGCTCAGAGTGGGATCATTAGGAAGGCTCCGACATGGAACAGGGAAATGGAAGGGAACCCATCCCTGAAGGACAGATAGGAATTAAAGAGTTATATCAAAGATGCAAGTGCAGAAGCATGTCTAGCCAAAGCCAGACCTTTCAGGGTTATATGTGAACTAGATTATATATGCAGGTGGTCTTGTCACAAGAACATAGTTTGTGTGTCAGGGAAATTGGTGGTTTCTGGAGTGTGAATGGCCTCTCATGCCCAGTTTTAGAAGTCTGAATATATTCTTTGTGAAGAAGTTCTCACACTTTTTTTTCCACCTGAGAAAGAATCCAAGTTATGAAACACACACATGTCCTTAATAAAAGTGGGCAGTATTTTATAACTTAAATGTATATATGCAGTTCCGTGCTCTGTGCTTAGTCACTCCGTCATGTCCAGCCCTTCGTGACTCCATTGACTGTAGCCACCAGCTCTTCTGTCCATAGAGGCTCACCAGACAAGAATCCTGCAGTCCATTGCCATGCCTTCCTCCTGAGGATCTTCCCAACCCATGGATCTAACCCAGGTCTCCCACATTGCAGGCAGATTCTTGACCATCTGAGCCACCAGGGAGCCCAAATGTGTATGTGCACACACAGAATTTTGTCAATTATACCTCTGTAAAGCTATGAGGAAAGTGACATGGCTTTGTGGCATGGCTGTGCTATCCTGGAGGTGGGGATGGGTGGAGGTGTGCATAGGAGGTGTGCATAGGATTTGTGTTGGGGTGAGCATAGAGGGAGGCCATGGCCTTGAGAGTGTGAGCAGGCCCCCCAAGTGCATGTCACCTGTTCACAAGGGAGCATCTGTGAGGGGTGCCCTGTGGAGAGTTATTTGCCATCACAGGGATGTGGGATGTGTGCAAATCAGAGCTCATCTCTTCCTCTGGGTCCTGGGATACTCCCTGTCCAGGCCCGGGCCAGTTCCCTTAGTCCTTTCGGGACTCTGCCCCTCTGTTCTGATGGTCATCACAGCCTTAGTCGGAACACCCCACTAAACCGAGCTCTTTGCAACCTCTGGTCTGTCTCCCCGCATCCTACTCTGTGACCATCCAATCCTGGGACATTCTTTCATTTCTCTAGCATTTACCCACCCCAGGATTGCCTGGAGAAGCCTATGGACAGAGGAGCCTGATGGGCTACAGTCTATGAGGTTGCAAAGAGTCGGACACGACTGAAGTGACTGAGCACAGCATTTATTCATTTCCTCCTCATGAAACTTATTTTATGAACCACATTTGCAGCAACAACAGTCTAACTGTGATGCTGCCACTTCTTGGAGAGTTCTGTTAAGGAGACCACAGATGACAATGCCTTTTATATTCAGGCATGTTGCCCTGCTATTTTACACTTGATTTTGAGTTAAAAGTCCATTTATCTTTTATCTTTTATAATAACTATTATAAAATCATGTCTACTTCTTTAAATTATAAAAGCAAAGCCTTTGGTTAAAATTATTTCTGATGATAATATTTAGTATTAATAATAGCATAATAGTAGCATAATATTATATTTATATTTATTTATATTTATGTTTTTATATATATTTATAATAATATTATATATTATATATTATAAAATTATTATTATTATTATAGTAGTAGTAGTATTACTAAGTTTTGTTGAGTGCCTAAACACATGCATAGCACATCCAAATCAAATTGTAGATGATTCCTTTTTTCCTGAATAGTTCTTTCCTTTGCCTGACTATTGCCGTCTGTCTGTTGACTCGATTCTGGAAAAAGTATCAGGTATATAACACAAATCCTGCCATTCTGTAACTGCGGAGATATTTTTATTAAGGGTAAGAAAATATCCAATCAGATACTCATGAATAGCTATATGCTGCATAAAGCCAGAACTATTAAATATCTTTTCCTTCTTTTGTCTCTTCTCAACAAATCTCTTTAGCTTTTAGGCCTGGTGATTTACCAGTGCTTTATCAGAACACTTTGTAGCCTTAGGCAGGTTTCTGTTGGCAAGTGCACAACTTCTTCAAGATCTTCTCTGCCCTATGATGATGATAATCTCTGATTTTCAAGACATGCTTATGTTGCTAACTGGGCCAGTACATTTCAAAGTGCAGGTTGCAACCCACTGTTGAGTGTGAAACATATAGTATGTCAAGACAGGCATTAAATAAAAAGATATAGAAAAGAATGAACTAGATACCTCGGAGTGCATCTCATGTACAAAAAGTATGAAAATTTTGCATCCCCACAAGAGTTCCGGATATCTCACCTCCTCGCCAATGCATTTTAATTTTTGCTATTCCAGAAGTATGTAGTATATCTAATTATGATTCCATTTTGTAATTCCTGATAATAACACTAATGACCCTTTAATATACTACTGGCCATTCATGTATCTTCTTTGATGAAGTATCTGTTTAGATATTTTAGATAGGAACTTTCATGGGGTGCAGCGGTGAAGAGTACTCTTTCACTAAAGGGAAGCGTAAATTCAATCCCTGGTCAGGGAAGTAAGATTCCACATGCTGTGTGGTATGGCCAAAATATATATGTATATATTATATATATATATTATTATTATATAAATATATATCTTCTATATTATTACATAAATATATATTTTCCATTGGGAAAGATATTTGTCTTCTTATTATTGAATTCTAGTAGTTCTTTATATATTCTAGATACCAACTTTTACCAGAAACACGCTTTGTAAATATTTCTCTTAAGGTGCAATTAACTTTTTGTATTTTGATAGTTATTTTGGAAGATAAGACGTATTTAATTGTGATGAAATTTGCTTAACCATTTTTAAAATTTTATAGATTATTTTCCATTCTTAATAAAATATCTTCACCTAAGTTGCTGTAATTATCTTCAAGGTTCTCTTCTAGAAGTTTCTTAGTTTCAGCATTCCATTTAGGTCTGTGATCCACTGCATTAAATTCTCTGTATGGTCTGAAGTCATATAGAAGGCCGAGTTTTGGCATCTGTGTATCTCAGTTATCTTGCATATGGATAGTCACGTCTTTCGGCACTATCTTCTTAATTTTTTTTTCTTTCCCATTAAATGTCCTAGGTACACTTGTACTTAGTTACTCTGTTGTATACAATTCTTTGCGACCTCTGGACTGTAGCCCTGCAGGCTTCTTTGTCCTTGAGATTCTCCAGGCAAGAATACTGGACTGGGTTGCCATTTCCTTCTCCAGGGAATCTTCCCCAGCCAGGGACTGAACTCCCATCTCCTGCATTGGAGGTGAATTCTTTAACATCTGGGCTACCAGGGAAGCCCCCTAGGTACACTGGTAAAAGTCAGTTGATTGTGTATGTCATTTGTTTGATCATGTATGTCTAGTTCCACTGACCTGTATTTTTTTTTTAACAATGAGAATATATTATCTTGATTAGACAACTATATATAATTAGTCTATATCCTGCAACTTTGTTCTTATTAAAAGTTCTTTCAGGGGATCTCCATCTTTTAAATTTATTTGCATGTTTTAAAATTAGTTTATCACCAGACTTCTGGGACTATGATTAGAACTGTGTTAAGTTTAAGAATAAAGGGAGAATGAACATCTAAAAATACTGAATCCTCTAACCCATGATAATGATTAAATCCTCCATTTATTTTAGTCTACTTTCATTTCTCTCATATATATTTTACAGATTTTTTTGTATAGGTCTTGTGCATTTAAAATATTATATTTAAATGTGTCCTATCATTTGTTCTAAGTGGTCTTATTTTCACATTTTAACTTGTAATTGTTGGTAGTATACATAGAAATACGTTTTTTTGGTATACTAGTTTTGTAAACTTGTTAAACTCTGTAATTTTTTTTAGTTCTGGTGTCTCCTCTGGTAAGTTACCTGATGTTTTTTAGGTAGATAGTCGTGTTGCCTATGCACATAGCTTTGCTTCTTGCTTTCCAGTCTGCATGCATTTTATTTGCTTGTCTTTATTTCATCCTCTTTTCTGGGAATTCTTTCACTGTGTAGAAAATTCTCTAATGACATTTTTCTTTCAGAACTTTACAGATGTTACTCAATTGTCTGTGGCTTGTATAGGAAATCCATTGTCATTTTCATACACATTCATTAACTCTGGCTCTTTTAAATATTTTTTATTGCTGGATTTCAGCATTTAAGTAACCGGTGTGTCTTGGTGTTATTTTCTTCACGCATCCTTATCTTAAGGTTAACTGAACTTGGATCTATGATTTTATCACCTCATGAAAATTTGAATTGTTTAATATTGCCTTCACAAATTCTTTCTTCAAATTATTTTTCTGCTTTATCTCTGCTTTTCCCTGACTGGGTCTCTAATCACATATATTCCGTAGTGTCAATGTTGTCCCACAGACCATTAATGCTTTTTTTCACTTTTTCTCCCCATATGTATGCAAGTTTGAAGAGTCTTACTATGGTTTCAAGTTCACTGATGGCTTATTCTGCATTGTCTAATGTGCTAGTAATTCCCATCCAGTGATAATTTTTCATTTCAGATATTATGTTTCTCATCCCACTAAGTTTCAGTTCCATGTATATGATATGCTTCGTTTCTTTCCTTGTTTTTTCTTCAACCTTTTTGAACAAATAGAATGTATTTATAATTTCAATGTCTTCAGCTGTGAATTTCTTCAGGGAGCCACTTCTTGGACTCTTAATATTCTTGTTTTTGTCATGTTTAGTAATTTTTTATTGGATGCCAGACACTAGGAATTTGATGCTGTTGAGTGCTGGATTCTTTGGTTTTCTTTAAATACCACTGAAATTGTTTTCTGATATGCATTGAGTTACTTGGCATTACTATGCTTTTATTAAGCCTTGGTCTACATAATTACAGGTGACAGTTGATTCGCCCCCTTACTAAGGAGATACAAATGCATTTCTGTGGTTGGCTTGCTCCCCTCTGTGGTCAGGTGTCAGCTCCCTCTGGATAGTGAAGATACAGACTGTTTCCAGCAGCATGTGAGCTCCAGTGACCTTTCCACTTATTCCATCTCATGGTTCTTTCCCAGCCTTGGGTCATTTTCTCACTCACAGTTACAGCAAAATTGTGAACAGTAGACTGGGTGGAACCTCTCTGCAGAACTGGGAATCTGATGCCTTCTTATTCGTTTTGTGCTGGTCTCCGAGTATAGATCATGATGCTCTGAGCTGGGAACGCCTAGGGCACTCATTTGGGTCTGTGTTACTTGAGGCATTGCCCTGACCAGTGCCAGTGCTGTAGCTGGACCATTCCTTGTGAGTCTTACCATGATTGCAAGACGCCCTCAGCAACAACCATCAGGCAACTCTACAAAAACGGACTTTATTACTCAAGGGTTCTGGGGGCGTCCATGCCATGTCCAGGGCCACACAGGGAGGTTGCAGGTAGAGAGAGTGAGAACATGGATCTGGGATTTAGCCTTTATTAGGGTCAAAAGTGGGGTGCTTAGAGTCTTGTGGTTCACTATTGGTGAATTTAAAGCATGAGAGTGAGAACTGGACACAACAGGTCACGCAAGTGGTCCACTGTCCAGGTCACTCAGGACTTCCTTAAAGAGGAACTTGGTGGGTGGGGTGGCTGGGCTTTCAATCCAGGTGTATAGCTGATAATATGTGTATCTGAGATGGATGTCTTCAAGTGGAATACAGCTTAATGTTAGGCACTTAGGTTACAGAAAAAAAAAAAAAGAATTGTCAAGCAGTTGTACTCATTACTACAGCATCCTCCTCTTGTAGATTCTAGATGCCTTGGCCACCTCAACATTCTGTGCTCTTAATGTGGAGGGGAGACCAGGAGGTTGTTGGTCCCTGCCTGGTGGCCTGGGACCTCTGTCCAGGCAGCAGGCTCAGGAAGTCACGCAATCACCTCATTTGGTTTCTTCCTCTCAGGGTCCTTCTGTTATGCTCCCTGACTTCCCAGTCCTGTAAACCATTATTGTATCTATCTTGTCCATTTCTCAAGTACTTAAGTTAAAAGAGTAAATATGAACTCCCTTGCTCCATCACAGCAGAATGTGAAAGTGATTATTATATAATTTAGCATTTTAGAGTCCAGCTCACTTTCTAAAGAACCTTTTTAATGCTACAGCTCTCAATATCCTGGAGCTAAAAGTAGCACCAGTATTTTCTGTAGAACTTTTTATATGAGTGGACATTTGGAAGTAGTATTTAAGTCCATGCTGTCTTCTTTAGTGGCTCATTGGGAAAGAATCTCTCTGCAATGCAGAAAATGCGCTAGACTCATGTTTGATCCCTGGGTTGGGAAGATCCCCTGGAGGAGGAAATGGCAACCAACTTCAGTATTGTTGCCTGGAAATTCTCATGGACAGAGGAGCCTGGCAGACTACAGTCCACTGTGTTGCGAAGAGCAACAGAGCATACATACACATTTAAATCCAAACTAAAGTATTTCAATGACTCTTCATGTTGCCATGTTTTTTCCTCCAGGAGCATTATTATTGGGTCATGCACTGTGACTAAAGAAATACTAAGTGATTTCTCAAAGAAAAATGTAACTGCAAATCACCTAAAGATTCAGATAGATCAGAGGGTAATATTCAAATCCCACTCACAAATCACCAAAAATGGGCTATTTTAAAGTGCTCTCTGGTAGAGAACAAATAAACGCCTCATTAACAAAAACCCACATCAGCTAAGAACATTAGTCATGTCGTTTAAAATCATGATTGAATCGCGGGGCCTAGGCATGCTGTGCTGCATGGATGAGTGAACACCTCGACATGCCGTCATTCTGCTGTGTTACAGGGAGACATCCTATACACATTCTCCTGGATGAATAAACAGGCTCTGGGAGGGAAATGCAGAGCAGGCTGATGTGCAGAAACAAAGCCCTCTGCATACTCATCTTCTTAAACCCTAGGACAAAAGACACCTTCCGGAAGAACTAACTCCAATTTAAGAATGTTATGTCAAAACTGGAAGATATTCAATTTTCAGTTCGTCACTGTTGCTTATTACACGGGTCCCCAAAACTGAGCCTTATACCCAGAGGTAGCCTCTATCTTTCACTCTGAGACCTAGGGCTTTTTCTGCCAAATATCACATAAGCAGCACTTTCCTTCATGATAGTAGTACGTAGCCTTTAATAATTGTTAATATAGTCCATGAAAGCACACAGTTCACATCATTTTAGTTGTTTTTAACTCTGACTTGAATCCTTCTAAGTTTGCTGTCCATTTAGCCTATCATACCTTCAAACATAATACCCTTTCTTTCTCACCACTCACACGACTGATGAAAACTGTCAGTGCTAGCTGAGTCTTTTACTATTTCTCTTATTTAATATATTCTTTATTAACATTTGTTTATTTTTTATCATTTATTCCCATGTCAGGCAATTGAATGTTACAGGCCACAGACTGCTCTGCATCCCCTAGTTGCAATGAAAGTTTACATTCAGACAAAGATGGACCAGTGTCTTCCGATATCGTTGTTGTTCTTAACAACTCACTGGGCACAAACCCATCAAGCAGCCAGAGAGTCTTGTAAAGAACAGGGCTCCTTTAATGGGAGCCTTGAAAGATACTGCAGCACTTTTGTGTGGCTCGTGTGGATCTGCTTCGTAGCTAGAAAGGTCGTGTCAGTTATTAATAGATGCTTAGAATGTGCTGTGTGCTCAGTTGCTCGGTTGTGCTTGACTCTTTGGGACCCCGTGGATTGCAGCCCGCCAGGCTCCTCTGTCTGTGGAATTTTCCAGGCAAAATACTGGAGTGGGTTGCTCTTTCCTCCTCCAGGGGATCTTCCCAACTCAGGGATTGAACTCACATCCCCTAAGTCTCTTGCATTGGCAGATGGATTCTTTAGCATTGTGCCACCTGGAAAGTCCAAGCTTAGGAAATAACCCTGAAACTTTGTTTCTGAGATAAACATTGTTTCCTATCTCACATTTCTTTGGGACAAGTTAGCAGGGGTAGGGAGGGTAGCCTGGCTCTGCTCCATGTGTTTCTATCTGGACTCTGGCTGTAGCATCAAAGCTGATCTTCCCACCTGTTTAGAGCCTCACAAAGGGCAACCCAGATGTCCAGGCTTGCTGATATGTGGGGCCTTTCTCATTCTCCCTGTGACCGTTGTGTTTATACAGAATGTTCCATGCTCTGGAATCACCCGTCTGTATGGCCTCTTTCCATTAGGGTGGCTGAGACACCTTCCTGTGGCTGCTGGATTCTACCTGAGCCAGATGAAGGCCTTAAGAGCTCTCATGAACTCCCACAACATCACCTGTGTGTCATTTTGTTGGCCAAACAAGTCACAGGGTCACCCAGACTTATGGGGTGGAATCATAGTTCCTACCCTTGAATCTCGGATTCAAGGCAGAGTCATATCACAAAAGAGTGCTGACACAGAGAGGACTCATTTACCGGGGACCATTTTGAACAAAGATCACTAAGTCTTAGCCCAAGGCTGCACCAGTGATTATAATTCCTCCTCCAGGGGATCTTCCCTACCCGGGATCAAGTCCATATATCCTTGTGTCTCCTGCAATGGCAGGCAGGTTCTTTACCACTTGAGCCACCTGGGAAGGCCAGTAAACTAATATATAAATAAAAACAATGTTTCAAAGGCAGTGCAGATTTTGGGGGGCGCTGCACAATGAGGCATGTGGGAATCTTAGTTCCTGGACCAGGAATCAAACCCGTGCCCCCAGCAGTGGAAGCTCAGAGCCTTAACCACTGGACCGCCAGGGAAGTCCCAAAGGCAGTGGAGATGCTGTTCTGTTTCCACGTGTCACGTACGGATGCTTGTCTCCTACAGCTCTGAAGGTTTTTTCCAGGCTCTTCTCGATCTTAGAGAAGGCAATGGCACCCTACTCCAGTACTCTTGCCTGGAAAATCCCATGGACAGAGGAGCCTGGTAGGCTACAGTTCATGGGGTCACTAAGACTCAGCCACGACTGAGCAACTCCACTTTTACTTTGATGCATTAAAGAAGGAAATGGCAACCCACTCCAGTGTTCTTGCCTGGAGAGTCCCAGGGATGGAGGAGCCTGGTGGGCTGCCATCTATGGGGTCGCACAGAACCGGTCATTAACAGCAACAGCAGCCTCTTGATCTAAATTACAGTCAGGGCTAAAATAACATTCCCTTCAACCAGTGTGGTTGTGTGTACTGGGTATACCTGCAGACCTCACCAATATTAGTCATTCTAGGAAAGAGGACCCACTCATTGAATAATAGTGGAAATTAACATGAAAGAAACTTCATCAGGGAAACACACTGGAGAGCCTTTCTTAAACAGTGACAAAATGATAAGCTCCAGTCAAGGAGAGACCGCATCTTCCTCTGTTCATCCTTCTGCTCCCAATCTCTGGCATAGAAGCTGGTGCATGTGTGTGCACGTGCATGCACACACTTGGTTGCATTTGACACTTTGCAGCTCCATGGACTGTAGCCCGCCAGGCTTATGGAAATTTCCACGGCAAGAGTACTGGATTGGGTTGCCATTTCCTTCTTCTGGGAACCTTCTTGACCCAGGGATCAAAACCTTGTTTCCTGAATTTCCTGCATTGGCAGACAGATTCCTTACCACTAGCGCCACCTAGGAAGCCCAGAGCCTGCATAAGGGACCCTTGTTGAATGGAGTTTAAGGAACAGTAGGACTTTCTAAAGAGGATATCCAAATATTGGTTTAAATGAAGTACAATTCATGGAGCAGATGTCTAGACACACAGCAGGTGAATGGAAAATCCACGCTGTCTGAAAGGACCTGTGCTGAACTGAAGAAGCACCTGTTTCCCAGGAAACACTCTCAGCCTTGTGCTCAACCTCCTGTCTCCAGCCCTCAAGAGGCCACATGAGCGCAAAAGTGTCCCTAAGTAGTCGAGAGTCCCTGTCCTAGGAACTCATTTGAATATTTTCATTCATTGTCACGGACTTCCTCTAAAATCTTTGATTTAACAGGTCTTCAACCAGAAAATCTGAAAGAGTATGCTAAATTTGATGTCTAAATCCTTTCCCTTTTGCTAATTATGTACATTTTCAGACATTTTGCCAATGAAAGTGTTTAACAAGAGCACTTGTTTATGGAAGAGATGAACCCCTTGAAGTGAACCCTCAGTGAGATAGCTGTCAAGCGATATGTTGTAAACTTGTGCTCACAGAGAAAGGAAAAGTGTCAGATAGAAGTCTGAGATGAGAGGAAATTGCATGAGGAAGTGAAGTCCATCTCAGAGCTTTTTCACTTTTGTTTGTATGGTCTGTAGACTGAAGGTTTATGCCACCTTCTCCCCACAATCCATATGTTGAAACCTGATGCCCAATGTGATGATATTGGGAGGCAGGGCCTTTGGGAGGTGATAAAGTCACGAGGATGGAGCTCTCACAAATGGGATCAGTGCCCTTATAAAAGAGACCCCAGGGAGCTCCCTGCCCCTACCTCCACATGAGGACTCAGCAAGCTGAGTGTGAATCAAGGGTCAGACTTTCACCAGGCACCAAATCTATATGTGCCTTGATCTTGGCTGTCTACCCCTAGAACTGTGAGAAATAATTAATGTTGTTCACAAGACAATCAGTCTATGATGTTTTTGTTATTGTTTGTTGTTTTGTTGTTAAATCACTCAGTCCTATCTGACATTTAGCGACCCCATGGACTGCAGCACAGCAGGGCCTTCCTCCATTATTTCCCACAGTTTGCTCAAATTCTTGTCCATTGAGTTGGTGATGCCATCCAACCATCTCATCTTCTCTGGCCCCCTTATTCTCCTGTCCTCAATCTTTCCCAGCATCAAAACTTTTTCCAATGAGTTAGCTCTTCAAATCCAGTAGCCAAAGTGTTGGAGCTTCAGCTTTAGCATCAGTCCTTCCAATAAATATTCAGAGTTTGTTTCCTTTAGGATTGACAAGTTTTATCTCCTTGCTGTCCAAGGGACTCTCAAGAGTCTTCTCCAGCACCACAGTTTGAAAGCATTAATTTTTTGGCACTCAGCCTTTTTATGGTTCAACTCTCACACATCCATACATGACTATTGGAAAAGCCACAGCTTTGACTATATGGATCTTTGTTGTCAAAGTGATGTCTCTGGTTGTTAATATGCTGTCTAGGTTTGCAATAGCTTTTCTTCCAAGGAGCAAGCATCTTTGAATTTCATGGCTGCAGCCCCTGTTCACAGTGATTTTGGAGGCCAAGAAAATAAAATCTATCATTATTTCCACTTTTCCCCCTTCTATTTGCCATGAAGTGATGAGCCTGGATGCTGTGATCCAATGCTGAGTTTCAAGTCACTCTCCTCTTTCACCATCATCAAGAGAGTCTTTAGTTCCTCGTCATTTTCTGCCATTAGAGGTATTATCTGCATGTATGAGACTTTTTTTTTTTTGCTTTGTTATAACAATGTGAAAGACTGGGGGCCTTAGGGAACTAAATTAGACAACTATGCACTTGTTTTACTTGGCACAGTGCTTACCAGGTGATTCAGTACATTGTAACCCTGTTGATGATGTTGAAGTTAATATTATGAAAATAGAAATGCCTGAAAATACAATTCATATTATTTTCTAAAATATTTTATTAGTCATATTTTATGAACACTTAAAACTGTAACTGCTACAACCTTGAAAAATGTTCAAGAAAACATCCAGTACTCAAGCTTATTAAAGAGCATAATGTCCTCATTGGCCTTCAAGTCCAGGACCCCTCATCATCATTATAGGTGCCAGTAGATTTTGCTGGACTTTGTGATTGGTATTTTTGTGACAAAATTTAGTATCCTGATAAGTTTAGGGGAGCATGCATGCATGTATGTGTGTGTGGGGAGGGGGGGGGCGCCTGCTGATGGTAATGCTGATCAGGGTCACAGCATGAAGCTAATGTCACTGTGGAAGGCGATTGGTACCTGAGGTGACCCCCTGTTGGCTGGCAAGCCATCTTTTCTACAGCTGACAATGTATTCACTACAACAGACCAGCATGTCTCATGGAAGGACCAGGTTGCACAGGGCACAGTTTGGTGAACTCCAAATCTGATCTTTCAGATACCTAATTCCAATGAGAATTGTAATGAGCTTGCCTTTAATTTATTCTTTGGACATTATGTAGATTTACTAATCACTTAGACTTAAAAAATTTTATAACCTTATGTTAGTGTATAAATGTACCTTCTTTGTTAGTGTATGCTAGTTCATTGGTAGTTTTCTTTTTGTGAAAGCATGGATTATATCTAACAGTAGCATTTTTATTTTTCATTAAGGTTTTTTTTAATGGGTCTCAAATTCTGTGATAGATTTCTGTGGTGTGGTAGTTT